>JAODKM010000042.1:12927596-12949353 GCA_026780845.1 Petrocephalus sullivani
TAAACTGGCCCGTAAAATCAGCTTGTAGCAGAGACAGCTGCTCTCAGCCACTCGCATGTGAGGGAGGAGGCGTGACACTACCACAGGTGTCTTTGACGGTGCAAAACGTTTCGTCGACATTGTTGGGGAGAAAAGTTACAAACATACAGTACAGCACTTCAGAGTCACACTGCTAGTGATCGAAGATTTATGTAAATCTGACAAGCTGAGCGCATTCTGTACTGTAGAGGAGACATGGCGCGGAGGAGATTTATTTACAATGGTCTACAGCCAATCAGGACCCAGAACACAATGCGCTATTCAGGACGCAGGACACAATGCGCTGTAAAAAAAAAAAATATGCGAAATCACAAACCCATGTAAGGCCGTGAAAGGTGAACCGTACTATAGCGAGGGACCACTGTGTATGTATATATATATATATATATATATATATACACACACACACACACAGCTCCGGAAAAAATTAAGAGACCAGAGCATCTGCGTAAAATGTTTTTTTTTTTTTGCAAACTGCAGCCTGGTTCTTCTCTGTTTCTCTTTAATGAAGGGCTTCTTCCTTGCTTTATGGGTCTTCAGACCTGCTTCTAGGAGCCTGATACTAACTGTCCTAGCTGTGCATGTCACACCACTTAATGTCTCCCATTCCTTTTGAAGGTCCCATGATGTCATCCCCCGATTCATGAGGCACTGCTGGATAAGTTCACAGTCATCTCTGGCATTAGAAAGTCGCTTCCCCCCTCTAACTGGCAGGTTCCTGGTCGTTCCCAGTGTCTCCTGCTTCACCTTGTTCTTGTACTGATCTCTTAAATCTTTGTGCCTAGAATCAGCCTGCCACACAGTGTAGCCTTCTGTTCGGGTTGCTAAAGAATTGTTCTGTGATTTATTAGGTGTATGTTCTATATCATTTTTTGTTAGAATAAATACATTTTGGATTGAATTGATATATTTCCATTCTTATTTTTGGATTAATGTATAGTGCAGTTCAGATTTCAATGTACGGTTGTGCTCAGTTACAGTTTTTTATATACAGATAGTGAATGCTGAGTTAAAAAAAAATGCAAATTAAATCGCAGTCGCAATATCTGTCAGATAAATCACAATTCGATATTTTCTTAAAATTGTCCAGCCCTAATATACACAGACAGACAGACACACACACTATAGGGTAAATTTCTTCTGTAGGCATACTGTTTAACCATATACCAAACAAACATTATAGGTGTTACGCTCAGCCCCGCCCTTCGTGTTTTTCCCCTGTTTTGCCCTCTGGTGGGGCTTAATTAGTCGCACCTGACCCTCATTGTGTTTGCCTCGTGTGAATTCTCCGCTTGTTTCCTTTATTCAGCTGCCTCTTGTTTGCCCCTTGATGTCCTGCCCTATTTTAGTGAGTCTGTGTCCTGTGCCCCTTGTCGAGTGTTGTTCATACCCCTTATGGTTGCTATCGCGCTTTCTCCCTTGTTTTCCCGTGTACTTCCCTGTATCCTGGCAAATAAACGCCCCTTTGAAGGGCTCTATCCCTGCAGCCTGCATTATGGGTCGTTCATCCCGCCGAAAGCTTGACATCCTGTACAAAAAAAATCATTTTGTAAATGACCAATCATACAGTCACTGCTGTAATCCTAAGTATCATTAGAGCTTCCACCTGCCCGTGTGCCCCCCCCTGAAGGCGCCTGTTCCCTGTAAGGCCTCTGATGACCTGAGCAGATTGTCTCGCCCCCGCAGGACCTCCCACACGGCCCCGGCAAGCAGGACGGCTACGTCCTCCTGCTGGTGCTGCTATGCGTCTTTGTGGGGGGGACGCTGGTTCTGCTGTCTGTCATGCTGATTCTGTACCGGCGCTGCTGTGGTGGGGGGCGCCGCTACTCCAGGTGAGAGGCTTTATTTACTCGCCAGAGGGCGGTGCGGGGGGGGGGGTGGACAGTCACGACACTATCTCCATTCCCGTGGCGCAATTGGCTTTTTGCTCACTCTATGACAAGCAGACACATTCCTAGGGGGGGGGCGCCACTAGTGCAAGGTGTGGGGTTTATTTCCGTGCCACGGGGGGGGGCGGGGGGGGGGGGTGGATAGCCACGACACTATATCGATCCCCGTGGAGAAATTGTCTTTTTGCCTACTCCATGACATGCAGACACATGCATAGGTGAGAGCGGGCTTGGCAGTGAGGGGGCAGCCACCTGCAACAGCCCCCTTGGAGCTGGGGGTTAGGGGCCCTGCAGGCATGACTTCTGTCAAGGCCAGGCTCAAACCTGTGACCTTCCGATTGCAGGGACAAAGGTTTAGCCACATGCTGCCCCCAATGGGGCTGTCCGTAGGACATGTAACTGATGTACTACTTTAAAACTCAGGGACATCCTGGTATATTGGGTCAATTTAATGCTAACTAACCCAATTGAGTTCTGGAAGTTCTGGAAACTTTCACATGGCATGAGTCACCTGGATCAGGGCTGCAAACCGTTGTGGTTTATTAATATTTTGTTATTTCTTTGCATTATTATAAATAAGAATATCTCTGACTTCGGCTGTGAACCTGACTTACAGATCCAGCTGTACAAATCGGCGAACACCATTAAACCTAAGATTCCGTTTACGGTCCGGTGGCGGTCGCTCCGGAAGACTTGAAAAGTGCAATGTTGTGTTCTTCTCACACCACGCAGGGCCAGCGATGATCCTGAGAAGACCAACACCACCTATGTGGAGGAGTACCAGCCGCTTCCAGGTGAGTGGGCAGCCCTTGGCCGTCCATGTTAGACGTTTCTGTGGGGCTTCCTTAAACTCTGTTCCTTGTTGGCCCTGACAGAGATCACCATCCGGCTGGACGAGGACGACGGCTTGTCCGCCTCCAGCGGGCAGGACGCGAAGACTGAGCGCTTCCTCTCCACGGGCCGCCGCGTCTCATTCAACGAGTCGGCTCTCCTTGACCACGGCAGGAAGGCGCAGGAGAAAGGCCGCAGGTCAGCTTGCGCCAAGCCCCTGCCGTTCGAGAGATGAGAGAGAACATTTAGGCCTTTTGACAGCTAAGCTGAGAGTATCCCAGCTGCAGGCTGCTATAGTGTTCAGTGAAAACTCAGACTCAGTGAAAATCTGACAGCTAGTCTGAAATTTTTGGGGCACAGCTTAATGTGCTGCATAATATTACATCTTAAAAAAGAAATGATCATACAGATCTCCTAGGCTGAAATTTCCCAGGACCTTCCCTAGTACAAGCTCACAGATCTGTTTGATTTGATTGGCAGGTGAATATTCTGAGGCAGTTTAGT
Source organism: Petrocephalus sullivani (assembly GCA_026780845.1). Lineage (NCBI taxonomy): Eukaryota > Metazoa > Chordata > Actinopteri > Osteoglossiformes > Mormyridae > Petrocephalus > Petrocephalus sullivani. The sequence continues at coordinate 12,930,860 of JAODKM010000042.1, forward strand.
GGAAGAAAACAAATTATTTCTGGCTGAGGAAGCTGATAGAATAGAGGTTCCCGAATTCATGCATCCTGGCTCTAGAGAGGAATACATTTGCTGGCTTAATATTAAAGGACTTATTTGCTTACCAAATATCTTCATTCAAAGAGTGTTCACAGTTATACATTTACCATTATATTACACTTTAAAACCTTGTTAGGAACAGAGCTGTAACACCTTGAAACCTTATAAGCCCTTTGTTTGTAAATTGTCACTCTGTACATCTTCAGAACTTCCTATGAAGGAAAATGAGGGCTGAGGACCGTAGGCAGAAATAATTTTTGGGGGAGGACGGGGAGTCCGACAGTAATAGGTCCATCTCCTAGGTATATTTAGCCGACTGGGGGGGCTTTAGCAAATTTTGTATTTTTTTTGTTACTCCCAGGCTAGTGCCTGATCAGCAGCAGAACATTCCGGGGACTTTGGGTAGCTACATGCCTGTGGGTGTGCCTCTTGTTAAGGGACATGTCATAGATATGCTTACCTGCAAAGGCTGGATGGAGCAATGTAAGGGTGTCTCTTTATTTCATGATGATGATGATGATGATAATAGTAAAAACAAGGCTTGAAGTGGCAACCTTCTGATCACAGGCAACGAGGCTTAGAGGCAACGAGGCTTAGAGGCAACGAGGCTTAGAGGCAATGAGGCTTAGCCACACACACCCCCCTGGTTTGACAGCTGGAAGCCTTAAATTTGAAAATGAGAACCAAAAATAGACCAATGTGATCATACAATGAAGACTATGATTGGATAAAGAGGTGACACACAAGCCCCTCCCTTGTTAACCCAGGGATGCGTCGCACTTGGCAAAATCAGGACGTCTATCACTTTCTTGTGTTGTTTCTTGTTTCCATACTTGTCCTTCTGCATGTGTCTTTGTTGTTTACTGGTGCTGCTAGTCGGTCAAATAGTTTTTCATTGTAATGCACAATCATGCAACGACAGTAAAGGATTCTGATTTGATAATAAGCTCTTCTTCCCCCCTCCATCAGGTACACACTCACCGAGGGAGACTTTCATCACCTGAAAAACGCCCGACTCACTAACCTGCACTTACCCCCTCCTGCTCTGAAGATCCTCACCATCCCCGAGTCTCCCGAACAGCCTTCCTCCAAACCTAAACTCTCCATCTTCCAGGTAACGAACATAAAGGCTTGTTCGGAAAACCTTGGGCAACTTAATTCAGTCACGGTATCCCGATGGCAGAACAAGCGACCGAGGCTTCACAAGAAGCACTAAATAGAATTAGCATCTGAAATCAGATTTAAATCTGATTTCAAAAATAAGAATGTTTTTGGGAACTGTTGTGCATGCAGTTTAAAATGCCTGTCAGCTATTTGTGAGCTGGGGATTTTTTTTCCCAGGTAATGGCTTCCTTCCAGGTGACCTTGGTTGCTGTGATGTGGATTTCCTTCACTTAGCTTAGCGTCCGCCCTATTTGCCGGGTGCCAAGGCCTGACTATGCTCGTACATCCCCAGCCCCCGGTGTGCGCGCTGCCCCAGACTGCCATCGCGAAGGTGGGCCCCGGCACGTGCTCCGGCCTCCCAGGGGACGCCCTCAACTCCACTGCGGATGCTGACTTTGACGAGAGCTTCTCCATCCCCGACTTGTGGCCACCCCATTCCAGCTCAGTGAGTCCTCGCGACACCCCGCGGGTACCATGGTAGCAGCAAAAAGTGATTGGCTGGATCTAAATGATTTATATTAGCTATAAGCTTCTAGGGTTGTTTAGCCTGTTTATCTTTTCCGTTTAGCAGAAAGAAAGTTGCCAGTTATAACATGGAGCTCCTTAAACCTGAGAATTCAAAAGGTCCTGTTGATGCTAAAAGGCTTGCTTTTTAATGGACATCACATTATGTAACTAGGAACATAGAAAGGGAACATAGACTAGAAGTGACAGTCCTTTCTCCCAGTGTCAAAAGAGCCAAAGAGTGGATTCTAGGGCATCTGGGTAAGCCTGTCTATGTTAGTGAGAGCACAGTTTTGAGGGGTGCAGAGACTGCCCCTCCCCTCCTCCACCCAGAATCCTCTGCTCTTAAAATGTTGCAGATCGATACGTTGGAAGCACAAGAGTGGAATGGGCGCGGAATGGGCGTGGCGGTTGCCGGAGCGACGGGCACCATGGCGACCGCGGCATCCAGCCAGGGCGCCGTGCTGCAGATCTTCACCAAGCTGCGGCGCCATGCCAGCCTGGAGGGCATCAGCCCCTACTTCCGCATCAAGAAGTGGAAGTTTGACAGCGTCCAGCGAGCCTCCAGCCTGGACATGCGAGGTGGGCGTCTGTGTATGTGTGTGTGTGTGGGGGGGGGGGGGGGGGGGGGGCCCGGGGGGCTAAAAGGGGAAAACACCAACAACCACAACTTATCTTTTGGTGCTTGTTTTTGTAACTGGAACGCCACTGTGGGGGGGGGGGGGAGGGGGGGGGGGGTTGTGGGGTTGGGTGTTGTGGGGGGGGTGGCGGGGGTTTTGGGCCATGCGGGCTAACATGCGAACACACTAACACACACAACTTACATTTTGATGCCTGTTTATGTAACTGGACAGTCACTGTAGTGGGGAGATGTGAACCAACAACCTTCTAGTCACCACACCAAATCATCTACTGCTTTATATCTATGACTTTATAAAGCAATGCAATTCTTGTTCAAAGAAATATATTCAATTATAAGTGGTAATTACTTGTTTAGAAGTACTTCCTTTAGCACTTTCTGTATTTTACTCTTAAAAAAAACTGAATGTGTTAATTTTTAGACAGTATATTCTTAGCCCGGGACCTGTTGAACCAGTGTCAGAAGGTATTCACTGATGGAGAGTTCTGAGCGCTTATGTAAGTCACCCTGACTAAGCGTGTCTGCCAGTTGCTAAAAGGGACAGGAATTTGAGCAATGATAGGGCAATACTTAACCAGGAGAAAGATGGAGATTTGGAGCCTGATTTTCCTCTGGCTGAACCCCCAGCAGGTCCCCTGCATGACTCTTCTGATCACGGAGATAAATCTAAGCAGACAGGAGTTTAGCCACGAGAACATGACATAACTGCAGCAAAAAGAGTAAATTAGGTCTGATTGTCAAAATGATTTGGACAGGAAAAAAGTGAAAAAACCCGAATCTCTGTTTTTCGATGAGACATTTGGAACAATGGAGGATTTATCACTACCTGGCAGGTGCTTGGCTCCGTAGTGAATGAACCCAGAATTAGACTTATGGACGCATTGCAGATGCACATGAGCCTTAATCAGGTTACACTGAGTAATATCCCTCTGCTTTACGATAATTGGACAGAATTGCTTAGTGTGATGTAAAACAGGGCTCTCAAAACATATGTCCAGGAAACAGCAGTAGGGGGGTTCTCATCCTCCCCGGCCGGTGCCGTATTCTGGAACCATCCATACCGTGGCTCTCTAGCCCGTATATTCACTCTACCACAGTACCCCCAAAGTGGCAAAAGGAAGCACTAGCTGCAGCGAGGAAATTCCATTTGGATTCCTATGGGACACAGGAAGTGATACGCGTGGGATGAACTTTCGTTTGATTGGCCAGACAGGAGAAGAGGCATCGCCCATTGCACTTGCTCCTGGTGGTACTACAGATAAAGGATGTGACTAATATACACCCAAAGCACCAATCCCATGGCAGCTACAGATATTACACAGCTTTCTCACTTTCAGTGAGGCACTCTGTGTTTATTTGTCCGGTTCTGTCTCTTTCCCCAGGATCACCCAAGAGACAGCAGTTCCAGCGCCAGCGAGCGGCTAGCGAGAGCACTGAGCCGGACGAGCACAGCTCACACCAGCTCGATTTCATCCAGTATATAGCTCGCATCCACGAGCCAAGGCGCTCCTTCACTCCGCTGGTCCCCACCTCCACACCCCCACCTTCCCTCGGCAGGTACCTTTAATACCCTGGCCATCATACTGTCTCGTGTTCCCACCCCATCCACTGGTTATCTCTCCCAGCCAATTATAACCTTTAACCTTAAGACCATCATTAGGTCATGTGACTCGGGCATGCTAATGGTAACTGCCAATCGGCAAAGCACTTTACAGCCATTGGTGGACACAAACCATGCATGTACATCTGTGCTCTGGGCATGTGCTGCCGGTGATGTGAACCTGACAGGTGTGAAGCTGCAGGTAAGCATCACTGAACGTTAAGACCCCGCTGTGAACAGGGGGGTCCTGACAGCTAATGCTGGGGTTTCCCCCTGCAGGTTAGAGGTGGAGGAAGTGGCAGCGGCCAGTAGTAGCGGGGAGGCAGGACTGAAAGCCGGGCCGCCGGAGTCCCAGGAAGAGGAGGAGCTATTGTCCAGGGCGGGGCCATCGTATGGCCGCCAAGAGAGCACCGAGCACCTGACACTGTACCGCGACATCTGGACCCTGCGAGCTTCGCTGGAGCAGTACGCCTCCTCCGACCAGAGTAGCAACAACGACAGGGATTCGGTCCGCAGCGAGGCCGGCAGCGTGAGCTCACTGGGGGGCGGAGCCACCGGGGGGACGCTGCCTAGCTACCCATCACAGGACACCGGGGACGAGCTGGAGGTGGAGCTACCCAGCGACGTGGGGAGGAGGGACAGGGGAGGAGCCAAGCAGGACAGCATGGACTCGGAGCGAGGCAGCGACGGCGAGGGGTCGAATCGGAAGCTGCTACAGATGGACAGTGGTTACGCCTCCATCGAGGCCCCCTCACGCGCCCCGGAGGACACGCGGCTGTTTGCGCCCCCTGGTGGCGGCAAGGGCAGAACGGCGTCGGAGAAGCGGCACTTCTTCACCAGCTCAGGGCGCAAGGTCAGCGTGCGCGAGAGCTTCGAGCTGCGCCTCTCTGAGGAGGAGCCAGAGGACGAAGCCACGCCCGGGGCCACCGCGGAGGGCCGCAGCCCAGGCGACTGGTCCTCCTACGGGGAGCTGTTCGCCCCCCGGGACTCGAGCCCTCTGCCCCGCTTCCGTCGGCGGGATTACAGCATCGACGAGAAGACGGACGCGCTCTTCAACGAGTTCCTGCGGCACGACCCCCAGTTCGACCAGCAGGAGTCGCCGGCGAGACAGAAGCACCGCTCCCGGGTGCACCTGCGCAAGCAGTGGCAGCGGACTAAGCAGTACAGCGACCCCGGCATGCGCCGGCCCGCCCTGGGCCTGGAGAGGCAGCGTGGCAGGCTGTGCCGGGGCGACAGCGCCACCTATCCGCTGGACGTGCGTTACCACAGCACGCTCTCGCGGATTGTCAGCGCGGCCGAGGATGAGGGCACCGAGGGTGCCGTTGAGATGCCCCGTGCGGAGGCCAAAGAGGATTGGTCGAGAGTCAGCCCCGACGGTGGCGGGGGAGGAGCCTCTGACTCCCCTCCTACAGCATCGGAGCAGCCTGAGCCCCCCAGGCCCGGTAGCCCCAGCTCTGGCTACGGCCCGCAGACCATCGTGGCCGAGTTGACTGACAAGCTGGCTCTGAGGCTGGATGAGCGGCTGTACACGGCCCTCCGTGTGCCCAAAGGCAGCTCTGAGTGCATAGCTACTGCCACCTCCGTGTCCCCGGACCACAGCCCAGTGTAGCTCTCAGCTTCACCTTCCAGACCTTACTTTGTATTTATTTATCTGACATTTTTATCCAGAGCAACTTGCAGTAGACGGAAGGGTTAAAATTTACGTGTGCTCTTTGGGATTTGAACCCACAACCTTCCCAGCCTGTACATGGTCTGTAATAGGTCTGTATATATATATATTTAGTCCCTCCCCTGTCTGTGATTCAGCGGCCGACTCCTCCAACGCAGAAGAGCGCACCTGGTCCCCAGAGCTTGATCTCGTTTTGGTCAAGCTGCTGTACAGCTTCTGCCATGAGATGGGCTGTTCTCGCGCTGAACCGGCCTCTCCACTGCACCGACGATGCCACTGTGAATCCTGGTTCTTCTCGTCCGTAATCTTACACCCGTGGCCCAGTGTCATGACGGTCGTTCATTTGCTGCCTGTTAAGCTCTCGGTTCGTAGACGATGAAAAATCCGATAAAAATAGCCTAATTTATTAATTCGCTGTTCATTGGCGTTACTTCCGCTGTATAGCGAATGTACGCTCAGATTTTTTCCCCCATTCGCTCTTGCAATTTGTCGGCACAGCGAAATTACATCAGACTTAAGGAGTTCCTACTTACGCAGAGGAGATACTTCGTTTTGTTGAGTTTATTTACAATTTATGAACTCCATGCATAGGCACCAAGGCCTGATGAGTGCTGCATTGTGCTGTATGTGTTTATATGACGTGTAATGCATCCTAGAACCCTCTAGTTCACTAAGGAAATGACATAGGAATTGCTGTCATTCAGGTTCGTTTGTTGAATTTTGTTTGCCTGTTGTTTAAAGCAGAATACAGAGGGTCAGTGTCATTATCAGTCTTAGTGAGCTACTCTGTAAGTGGGAGGGGGGTCACATGGCCATTAGAGACACACACACTCATTACCATTCCCCAGTGCAAATTATAAAATATAAGAAGGTCTGTTTAAAACCTGAGATAAAATGACGGTGGCAACCTGCAGCAGAATAGATAATACATGTACGTCTTAGGGTTAAGCATAAAAGGCATCTTTTTATTGAGTCAAGTTTTACAAGAAAATACCTCCTTGTTTTGGCTATGCTGATATATGTCGAGATACAGAGGGTATATAAACATCGGTCACCGTATAACACGTAGCCTGGCCGACATCTGAGACATTACTGTGCAAGTCTGCATGTGACAGAGAGAAGAGTTTTAGCACAACCTACCAGGACACCATTAGATATTTTTATTTAACCTTTTTGTATTTCAATGAAACTAGACAAATAGTCTTGGCACTGTAAGATTTTAACAAACCATACGTGAGATTTCGTAGTGGCTAATGCCATATCTGTGCATTATATTTTGACTGTGAAAAAATACAATTTTCTGAATTCCTCCCAGATACGTCGAGGGACCAACTAACGTTAGTTATATATTTTGTTTTTTGATTTGTCAATAAACATTAAGCATTACGTTGTATGATTGTAAGGAGTTTGGGATTCTGCTTATCTTCCTCCCCCCAAAAAAAAAACAAACACCTCCCAGGTTTATTTTTCTTCACCAAAGTGCTGAAAAACATATTTACGACAGTCAAGGAAACCACACATCCGTGCAGCCTAATTAATATTAAAGATTCAGAGGGAATTTGGTATTGGCTCGTTGATAACCTGACTTTTGTTAAAATGATAATGAATAAACCAAGATGGGCATCAGATCACACACAGTTCAAATCTCACGCCTTCAAAACTTTATTCTGTGGCAGCAGCTCCACTGAAAAACTTCCGTTTCATTATGACTTTATATTACTATTATACTAATAACAGTAATAATGATGAAGATACATTTGTTGTACGACAAAAAGCCTGGTAAAATACAGAATGGGTGATGGAACCTCGACCTCTGGCTTTTTCCGTCTGTGTAATCACCAGATAATCCAAGAAGCGAGGGTCCTTTTTAGTATCTAGTCATCTTCTGATACACCTTAAGCCTGCTGAAATCTCAGTGAGAGTTTGAGGTCAGTGCTGAGGGTCCTGAATCCTGCGATGACCGGACCAGGAGGAGCAGCCCAAGGGTCTGTAGACGGCCACGGCGATTGGCCTCACGCCATCTCGGATCAAAGCACAGCCCACGCCACCTGGTAGCGTTATAATCCACTTCGGCACGAGAGCAGATCAAAGTCCAGGCTCATCCAGGTGGGTGGACAGCGACGAGGGGCGACTGACTAATCTAAACGGCCGCATTAGCAGGGCGGGGACACTCACGGAGACCAACACGTGCCCGATTGTGCGTGTGACTGAAACACGAAAAGACGAGAGACACTCTCAGGTGTATGTGCCGCTCGGAAATGAGACAAAACCCCCCTCCCTGTCCGCCTCCCAAAGCCTAAAAATAAAGAAAATAAATCACAAGAGACGACCAAATCTGTTCTGGTTGGGATGTGTTTTATATAAATAATAATAATAATAATAATAATAATAAAAAAAAAATATTTAATGGGGAAAAAAAAAACAAAAACAAAAGCCAACTACCCCCGGTTGGAAAGGGTAAAGTCCATTTGCTCTTCTTACACTGTACAATTCCCTTCCGCGAGTCGCTTTTACAGCATGCAGTTTTACATTTTTTTTTATAATAATAATAGTCATCGTTAGGTATATTATCTCTATTATCACCATCGGCTTTTTTTCCCGCTTATCACAATGTGCATCAAACTGCAGTTAGCAACTGGAAAAATAAAGGTCGTCTGTGAACGAGAAGATCCTGTCGTGCATCTAAGTGTCCCGCAAGGTCACAGGGCGGGGGGGGTGGGGGGGTGATTGGAGCCACACCACCTCTGCACCTCGTATCACTGCATCTCCTCCATCATCGCAGACATTCAAAAAGAAAAAAGGCATAAAAAAAAAACAGGGAGGAGAGAGACAAAGAAAATGAAAGAAAAACACTGGGGACTGCGCCTCCTTGCATTGCATCACTGCCTCTTGAGAAACCCGTCCAGTCCTGAAGTCTCGGTGCGGGGAGGAACTGGCAGAGTGGGAAAGGCCTTCACTCTTGTTTCAGGATCCCAAAAGGAAGGGGGAGAGGAGGAGGGAAATATATACCTGAATACGGGGGGGAGGCGGGCAGAGATGGGAAAATAAATGGCGTAAATTTTAACATAAAAGCTTCTGCTGCTGAATCTGTGTGCTGTACATGGATGCAGCTCCCATTTAACAAAACATCACAGGATTAAAAAATAGCAGCCATTGCAGCCGAGCCCCGAGACACTGATCTCATTCCCGGAGAGAGGCGGAGTGCATGGTGAAGGGGTCTGCTTATTCAGGCTGCCTCCGAAGACCAGAGTGATAATAGCACACAGCGGTGTGTCTGTGTGTGTGTCGGAATGTCACCGATGACAATCAGTCTCACAAGGAAGCAGAAAAGCTCCAGTTGCCGTGGACACCCAGGGGCTGCACTGATTACCCTGGCGAGTCTGTTCATCTGCGAAGCAGCAGCAGCAGCAGCATTCATCTCAATGTGCGTGAAATCTGCAGCACCTCCAGCAGAGCGTCTTAACGGCAGTGGGGTATCTCCCCACTCCCCCCAGGTCGATTCCCTCCCCAATGCCAGGATGACTCATCCTCAGTACAAACACATACAGGCTGGATGGGCTTCTAGCCAATCTCCATGCCACTCTGCAATCCCAAGGCTGCTGAAAAGCAACCCCCCTACACACCCCCGCCCAGATGTGGGGAAGGCGTAGGAGTCGTGGATGACTCATAAAGACAGCCTCTGAATCTTATTAAAATCGGTGAGTCATCCTTCCCCTGCCCCTCCCAAACCCAAACCCTCCAAATAAGAGGGAGAAGTCCTCTTCGACTATACCCACTCCAGCCTGGGAAACATGCATGGCCATTTGGTCAGCAGCTAAAGACCTCTAAGGGGCTCGGCCCGTCGGCGCCACTCGGGTAGATCATACCATAATGCAGACCCAGCCGAGTAACCACCAGTGCCCATTGTACTAGCAGTGAGGCAGTATTAATGCCACAAATGCTCACTCGGGGCGTAATGATGCAACAATGGCCACCCATAACCTAAGGCCACCCATCCAGCCATGCTTCAGATTTTTACGGAGCGCAAAATTCACCTTGTAGCAGAATAATACTGTAAATAAAATAATATGGTAGGAGATTTCCATTTCTTTGGAATCTGATCAAAGCATCGAATTTAGTTGGGGGTGGGGGGGGGGGTGATGGCCACGTCAGCGTAGGTTGTAGGTGTGCACTGTGATGGACCAGCATCGGGCCACAGTAACCCCCCAGCCCTGCACTCCCCCCCACCCCATCACGCCCCATAAGTGGCTGGAAGATAGATGGACACATGGTTGAATAACTTGACTTATAACTTCAATGCCAATGACACACAGCACACTAAAGCAATTTGCTCTTATCTCCGCTACTTGGAAACAGTTTTAATGTTGGCAGAAAGTGATAAGCGTCATAAATCTGAGACGTTGCCCCTGAACGCCCCCCCCCCACCCACCCAGTGGACCGTTCAGCACTCACCGCTACAATCTGCCGCTCGGGCCGGGGAGGGGGGGGCAGAGGAGGTCACTGCTGCTTGCAGGCGGAGAGCTTGCGGATGCGGCTGACGGCGGCCACCCCTTTGCGGGAGGGATTGGAGGAGGAGCTGGACCTGCGGTCAGAGGCGGCCTTGGAGCTGCTCCCGCTGACCCCCCCGTGGGGGCCCGGCTCCGTGCCATTGACGCACATGGGCTTGGGCGGGGCCGGACCCTGGCTCTGCCCGTTAGGCTCCACCTCGTCTTCAGGAACTTGGCCTGGGGAGGACGACAAGACAGAGGGAGTCCAATCAACCGGGGTCATCAGCACTGAGCACAGGGACAATAAACACTGGGGGGATATGCTGGATGCCCTTGTAGCTGGGCCATGACCAGACTGGCACGGGCCCACGGGATATCTGTACCGGCCCTGCTATTGGGGCGAGATTAAGCACAACTGCACGAAAAGAACCTGTGAGTATATAACGGCGCTTTTCCACTGGCACCAAGAACCGAGCCGTACCGTGAACTGGCACTTTTCTATCGCAAAATGAGTCGTACCCGAGCTGATGTGGTCCTGCTTACTACCAGAGCCGAAAGCGTGACTAAACTGAGCTAGCCGTGTCACCATCTGATTGGTCGAAAAGAATGTTGATATCGGCGATCTGTGTCAATGTGCATGGATTATCTGTAGGAAAAAAGGATATATTCTATACAAAACAGGACACTTCATTATTACTACCATTGCGCATCATGATGTACTGATGCATTCCTGATAACTCAGAACTTTAAGTACTACAGAAGAGCTGAACGGAATAGATTCGTAATGCAACTTTACACAAGTGAATGCTACTTCCATTAGCGTTTGACGCCAACACAGTACGTCATTTCTCACAAACTTGGTAATGGAAATCGGCACATAGCAAATCATAACTATATACACTATGTGAACAGTAAAGAAGTGTCTCCCCTCCAAAGCCGGCAACGGCTTTACTGAGCCAACCTTTTGGAGGTGGAAAACCGAAGCGAGCTGGAACAGTAGTGTAGCTAGCGTCTCTTTGTGGTGCGGATTGGGTACAGGTTGGTTCCTATATGCCAGTGGAAAAGCGCCATAAGGCAGGGATGTATATAGGCCATAGGGGCACTGGCCCCAGCTGAAAGCTGATTGGGTCCTAGAATGCCCCTCCCCTATCACTCATCAATTCAGAACATGTCATTGGCTAATGATAATGTTGGCCCCACTGTATGAATTACAGTCCCTCTTACACACCCTCCCTTAAAAAAATAAAATCTTGGTACAAGTCATTAGGAATACCAAGGGAGCTAGAGAAGGTCAAAGGTAAATGACACTCGTCACCCAGTAAGCATGTGCGTCTGCTCAACTCTGTATCAATAGTCAATTACCACATCACACATGCTTCTCACTTCAGCAACGCTCGGTGGCATCGACCCACAAAGGAGCTGACATCTCCCCCCGCGAATGCATAGGCAGGTAAGCACCAGCTAGACGGGACACATGAAAGAAACCCCTGATGAGGACCTCAATGAGACAAGCCCTGCAGTCATCACAGCGCCTTTACCGCACCGCCACCTCTGATCTGCAGTTGAAGCTGAAGCTGAACCGAGTAAGACTGGCAGCAGGAGAGGTGGGCCGAATCAGAAAGGGGAGAAGACTGATGCGTGATGCAGACTACTAAAGGCCACAGGCTAAGGGGACTAGATCTCACGCCCCCCTCTGGGGAGGTATCCCCACTTTAAAAAATAAAAAGCAAAGATCACACTGAAGTCCCGACAGCCTGAAGTCTCAACTGTGATCCAAAACTACACAAACTCAAGATGAACCTCCAGGTTTGCACTCGTATAAAACTGAGATGTATTTACAAAAATGTGAAAAAGTCACTGACAGGAACAGATCACACACACACACACACACACACACACACACCTCTGCACCATCCTGCCTTCTTCCCAGAATCCTCAGGTGCTGATGATTCCACCCTTACAAAATGTAATCCTTGCTCTCATACACAGTCTGCCCGAGTCACAGCGCGAGACTGAGCATGCTCTACAGGGGCTTGTCACGAAGCAATATTTGTTGGGCAGCAAGATAACTTGCCAGATTTAAGGTACCCCAGTTTAAAGGGCCTTTATCTTTGTTCACTTTCATTTAGTCCCGACAAATCCTGCTTCGTGATACAGGCCCCAGGTATGCATGTTGGAAAACAAGCCACAAAAAGCTGTCATTCACACCCGAACAAAACAATTAACAGATGCATAGCTCTGCATAGTGCTTGCGAGGCAGGACTTAAACAAAAGCCAAAAAAACCAGCTTTGGCACAAGACGATTACCGGTTAAATGCAGTTCGCAGTGATTCATTCGCGAAATGCCAGTCAGGAGCAGGCAGGCTAATCGTTCGCCGATGGGCGGCACAAGCGAGTGATTGTTACCTTCGCATTCTTCCAAGATGTCATGCCACTTAGACTGGCCTGCCATTCAGCCCAGCCATTAAAATCAAAGGTAACACTGAACTGATTTACCAGAAAGTCAAGTCACTGACATTGGGAGAAATAAGCTATATTAGAGACCCCCCCACAGCCCGGAAACCTGCTCTTATGGATCCACCGATCAGTGGACACGCAATACTGGGCAAGACGTGGGACAAAAGGTCAAAGGGTAACTGACTCCCTCATGTATCTCTGACGCCCATTACTCAGACCTTCCAGATCGTAAGAAGTCAACTTCAAAGTCAACTTTCATGACACAAGTCAGTATCCCCAATTAGATTAGCAAGAACCTATTTATTTTTTAACAAATGAAAGGTCAGACGATCACCAGCATAAACAAAGCAGCAGAACCCAGCTACAAAAACTCAAACACTAAAGAGGGACTTATCAACCGTGTGACACCCTACACTCTGCACCGTTTACACGCCTTATACCCTGAATTACTATGTTTCACACTGATATAGCTGACAGTGACATTTTCCACTTGAGAGACTTGAGCCCGTCATGCACTGGCAATTAAGTGTCCTAAACTCTGGCCACCCACTGGCCGCTGTTACACACTACACCCTGCTATTTAGTGTGCAGTTAGCAGTATGCCTGGTTGCATGGCAGCCCCTGGAAAGCCCTACAACTATATAGGCATGAGTGTGAACGCACGCACACAAAGACGTTTCAGACCCCTTTTCAATCCGTGCTCCAACCAAAAGCCATTTCAGAACAGAATAGAATACAATAAGTTAAGCTTCTTTGCTGAAGGCTTTCTTGCTAACAGTTTCAAAAGAAATACATCTTGGGAACTGATGAATAAAACATTATTTTAAGCACAAAAACGAAAATTAAAATCATTCTAGTGGGGCGTCTCTCTGTCCAGCCGCTCTCCATTTCCTCTGCCATTTCCTATCTCCCATTTCCCGTTTCCTACGCCTCGTGACTGGATGGGCTTTGTTCCTTACTGCTGACCTACATCCACACCTGGAAACAGCGGGCGAGGACCCTTAAAAACAAAAGGCAAGACGGGACACTCCATTACAGAATGTGGCACGAGACCCTTAAAAACTGAGTTCAATGCACCAAAATATGACTGCGAACGTCAAGCAGAGCTCAACTTATATTTCCTTATTAGTTACAGGACACAGGACCGTATAACAGCATGGTGGATGCCTGATGGTTATAACAAACATGCAAAAACCAGGTAAATGTACTCAAGGTAAGGCTCACAGTGTTCACCTGTGCTGTTCCTTAAGGTGGTAACAAAACCGAAGAAAGCAGACATGAGCATTTTGAGGCAGAGCAGCTGGACCTCTGACATGCGGCCCACCTGGCACTGTGAAGTCCTGAGTGTAGATGATCTCATCTTCGCCGTCGAAGAACTCGTCATCCTCCACGTCGTCGTCGTCGTCAGTGTAGCCGTGCAGGTCCTCCAGGTACGGCACCACGGTCATGCTGCGCCAGGGGTCCCGGGCCTCTGCGCTGGGGGGGATGGGCACCGGCGGGTCTGACGGGGGGTGTTTCTTACGCACCCAGCTGGGGGGGGCAGGGGGACTGTCAGGATGCCTTCATGCCCTCCCAACCTCACTCCTGCATAGCTGCAGTTTTACACTTCTGGTACAATTCTGAATCCTGGTCAGCATGTGCGATTGCCGCAGCCATTTCTGAGCAGCAGAGCCGCGCAATATCACAAATATCGCGATATGAATTTTTTGCGATAAATACCGCTATATTTATTAAACAAACAAGCGGAAAATTTACCCAAAATTAAGTATTGCTTTATTAGTTATTATCTACCAACACAGTCCAATAAGTGGGTGGCGCTGCTGTGAGTTGTGATCACAAAACCACTTCTGCTCAGTATCATCTCATATGGAATCCAAAATATTTCCATACAATGGAAGATGAATCTTTTAGCCACCATTTCTTGTTTGCATTTCTCCTCCTCACTAATTTTTGTTCTATGTCTTACAAAAGTGGCGCCAGGTCTGTCCAACAGCAAGGATGAAAATGGTTACGATTATGCAAAAGCACCGGTGGAAATGTACATATTTTTTAACACACTAGATAATCTTGAAATGGAACATCATTAAAATCACAAAGCTTGCTAAGTTTTGGTTCATAAAACAGAGTAATAATGTTTTAGCAAATGGTATAGATGACAGATTCATGGTGGTATGTTGGTGGTGGTACCTAATAATTCATACTGTCTTTAAATGGTATGTGTAGGAGAAATTTCATCAGCAGGAATTGCATTGCCATTGAACATACCACCAAAACACCACAAATCATTTAAAGTCATGAAATGACAGTAGGAATAATTAGATACCAATCAAGTCTAATCTCAGCCCAGGTGACTAAGGTGGTCCTTGTGATGTGACAATCGCACGTCTGTAACGTGCAATGTCGATATTAACCATTAATATCGTGTAGGCCCAGTGAGTAGGGATACTAGGCAGGTCTGAGCTTTTGACGAGTTTTAACGACCAAAGCGGAGCCTAAACATATTTTGTCCTTAAAAAAAATATGAAAAAACACATTTGGGGCAAAGGGGGTGCGACTGTTAGCCGAGCTGCCCTGCATTAATGGCATCTTACACTAATTTCTCTCCGAGGGATCAGCGGGTTGGCTTTTGTGCTCCTTCAGGCCTGGATAAAGCAAAGATCTCGGCTGATCAGACGAGGCCCAGAAGCCCGCTGGCGTCACAGGGGACATCATTCTGCGTTTCCACTGCAGAGGGGCGGGGAGCGCAAGCCCTCTGAAATCAGCATGTCAGGAAGAGGCGGGATAACCCAGCCCCCCCGCCCCCCAAGCGAGCAGGAGCATCACGTCAGCATGCAGACACGTCACGGCCTGTTGTTGCCATGGAGACGGCAGCTCGCGCCACACTAGGAAAGCCCGTACTTGCGTATTAGAGCATTAAAATGTGCCAGAACATTATTCCAGCCTGTCAGTCGCCACAAATTAATTTAATGAGTCTGGGGTTACCTGCAGGAGGCCGACTTGCCGGGGAATTATGCACCAGACACGGCCTCCAGCACATGTCCTCCCCGATTAACCTTAAGGCTAAATTTACCAAATTCAAATCACTGAACAGCACAGCGAGCTACACTTTCTGAAGGCCCTCCCAAGTTTGTGGGGGAGAGATTAATGCTCTGGTCACCTTTAGGGAGGCAATTAACCTAAATTCCTTAAAAAAAAAAACTGCTAACTGTAAAACTGATGTAGTGTAAGAGGAGGATTTTAATAAAAGTGTCTGAAAGAAAAACATGGATCATTAGGTAAGATGCTGGCACAAGGGGACTCTGCCGCCTTCTCGGAGATCCTGAGCTTAACGCTCATTTTTGCCGCCACACTCCTGCTGCATTGGTTTCAGCTTCAGCTTCAGGTTACTTCACCGTCTTTGTACTCAAATTAGAAGAAAAAGCTTCATTTTGACTGCAGATTTCCGGAGCTCATGTTACCGTGAACAAGCATTTCTTTTAAGCATAATGGACATACCTATGAATGTCTAAGCCCGTTTGGCGGAGAGCAGCTAGAGAGGAATTGCAATGGTGAAGCACCGATGAAGCACCGATGAAGCAAAGCAGGCCCCTAAATCAGGAGGCCTACACCAAACTCATATTGCGTCGTTAAGGAGCACAGAAAAAAAATGGCATATGAAATGACTTACTTGTGTTGTCTGATTTGTTGTATCGAGAACCTCTTTACGGGGTCATATTCAAGCATTCCTGGAACACACAGAAGGAGAATGAGGACAGCTGACAGGCGTAGCTATGAGGATATACAGCTGAATGTCACTTATTTACCCACTTTCGAGAAAACAGAAATCAGAGATTACTGGAAAAACACCCCCGTAACAATCCCGTTGCTCACTCCCTGCCCACCACGGGAATAACTCGCAAACTGTATCGATGTCCTAATAAACAGCGTGATGGCACGCTTCCTTCGGGGAATATACAGCATTAGTTTCCACCAGAGTGTTTGCTTAGAAATGTTACACTTATTTTTAACCAAGAGTGAGTGAATGACCCTGAATTAGATCAGGTGCAGAATGTGTAACCAATAAGTCATCCTCCTCGTCCACATTTTCCGTGTTCTGCCACAGGACGGCAGACTAATTCCGCCTTGGGCTGAAATTACTCCATCGCTCATGCAGAGGGCGCCGTCATTTGCCGGCCACCCATCAGGGACTAGGGACCAGGTTGGGAGGGACACACTAGGAGAGCGCGGAGGCTCCCATTTTAGACATACTAAACGGAAGCTGGTGCGTCAAAATGTAGAGTTGGGCTGATTACAGTGGGGAGAGCATCGCCACCACTATTCCCACCACCCAACACCACAACCCGAGTCACACTGCCCATGCTCATGTTCAGCACTCACATGGGCCTTAATATTCACACGGAGACTGAGGAGTGACTCATCGCGTGGACAAGTCAGGGCGAAGCCGGCAGAGAGCGGCACCAGGGGAACCGCGGTAAATCCGCACCTCGTCACGCACGGCCACCCCCGTGCTGCAGCTCCAGGGGGAGCCTCTATCGCAAGGGCGGGATTTCACCCAGTCGAAATCACTGAGAGCAGCACTGCGACATTATGTTGTGTTATCACAGTGCCCTCTTCTGGCTGTAACATGCCTGCCACGTTCAACGGGTAACAGTCAGTAAATTATACGGGCTAGACAGCTCCCTAGAAACAGACTGGCAGGTGGGGGGCGCCAATTATAAAACTGCAGCAGGAGTCACCAGTCTCACCTCTCAGCAGGTCAGATAGCAGCGGCCCACAGTCTTCAGGGACGTGATACTCCCCTTTCCCAATGTTCTCGAAAAGCTTATAGATATTGTCTCCTTCAAACGGATACAGACTGGTTGTAATGTTGTATCTGCAGGGAAGGGAAGATGGCGACAGAAAAAAAAAAAAAAAACACACCTTAATTGACAGAATTGCTTTCTATCCGGACGCCATTGTGGCAGGTACATGATGGTGTGGGTGAGGCACGTCTGCAGAGACGTTACATTTGCTGCAGGACTTACAATGTGACACCCGCAGACCAGATGTCCACCTTGAACCCTGAGAAGGTGTCCAGGCCGTTGGCGATCTCGGGGGGCTGGAACGCCGGCGAGCCCTGGCTGGTCCGACACGTATCGTCTTCCGCAAAGGGGTGCAGTGCCTGCGGGGGAAGCAGGCCCAAACGCCCCGTCCATCACCTCCATGGAAGCACCCCGTCGCCCAACAATACTCATTCTCTCGACTAACGATCACGCTCAGCCTCACTCGAAACATTAAGTGGCGTCGACCCCCCCCCCCCAACCTCACCTCTGCCACCCCCAGGTCTGAAATTTTCAGGGCACCATCCGTAGTCAGCAGCAGATTCCCTGGTTTAATGTCTTTATGAACGATTCCCTGGCTGTGCAAGTATTCAAGGCCGTCTATCAGCTGGCAGAAGTACCTGCAGGGGACGAAGACCACATCAGGGAGGATTTTAATCCCCAGACGCGTGGCTACAGCTTCTCTTCAGATCCGTCCTGGGGGCCGACAACATTGCTCCCAGGCCGTGACGGCCCGCACCTTCACATGCCCCATCCAAAAACTGAGTTATTGTCCTGCCTTTTATATCATTTATACTCTGTGTCACACTGTTCCTGGGCTCTCACTGTCTGGCAATTCAACTTTACAGTATATTAAACCTGCTGTTAATTGACAATCTCCAGTCCTGGCTTCATGACCATCTGCGTTTCAGGTTTGCCATGTGCAAAGTCAAGCGAGGCTTTTGTCATACGTTGCTAAACTGCATTGGGCCATGTTTCTGAACCAAGTCCTCGGGGGGGGGGGGGCAACAGGACCGCATTTTTCCTGGGGGGGCACCCGTAAGGACTGGTTTGAGGAAAACCGGCCTAATTTGCTGGGAGATAAGGTGGCGTAGAG
>JAODKM010000042.1:12949365-12971168 GCA_026780845.1 Petrocephalus sullivani
AGTCAGAACGACGATAGACCACGCTGGGTACCCGGGCCGGTCCGTGGTGGGCGCGGCGTGCAGCCCGGGGCGGCGCGCCGCGGGGGGGGGGGGGGGGGGGGGCGGGCACACAGTCCGCATTTTTGCTGGGAGGGAGCCCCTGAGGACTGGTTTGAGGAACACCGGCATAAGTTGCTGTGAAATAATGTTCCCTAGACTGCGGTGCTACGTATATAAATAAAGTGCATTTAATAGTAAATAGTAAAGTTACAGCGACCCTCAGGGAGAGCCCCAGGGGAGCAGCCCCGTGAGAGGCGCGTGGCAGGACAGGAGAGGAACACCCACCCATGCGCCTGGAACACGGGAAACCTCTTCTCTGGCACGCTGTCCAGCATCTCCTGCATGCCGCACACACAGTACTCCATCACCATATACGTGACGCAGTCGTCAAGGACAAACGACCACAGAAGGAACGAGCAGACGCGTGTCGGCATGAGGGCCCAGCTGAGAAACGCGATCATTGGTCAGAACAAAAGCACCAAATACCGGATCGTCGACATTAAACCAGGATTCGTGTCAAACTGTGATCAGGGCACTGGATGCAGAAATGCCCCAAAACTCCCAGAGCGTTATCTGCTAAACAAATGCATTTTCTACACATTTGACAGAATGGAATTTCCTAGTGAAAACTAACGCCATTAAAAGTTATGATGCCATTAAAACTCGCTTTCCCAAAAAGGAGAAGCAGGCAGAACACAATTACAAACACACATCATTATACTTTAGTGAACTAACAGGAGAACACAGGGGGTTACAGTGATTCATCCGCGAACCACAGACGCCACTGCATACAGTCACCCTTCAGAAGGATGCTGTGATCTACAGCTTTGGGCTTCATGGCCCCTGCCGCTGGAGGGTGTCAGGGAAGGAAATAAAGGGGATGGAGTGGTGGTGGGGTGGGGGGGTCAGTGCTGACTCACCACTGCATCACCCGCTCCTCACCTCAAGGAGACTCCTAAGAAACATCCCTAACAATAAAGGATGGCGCGTGTGCAGGAAGAGAGAGCGTGTCTGTGTCTCTGTGTGTGAGTCTGTGCGTGTGTCTCTGCGCATCTGTGTGCGAGTGTCTCTGCATCTGTGTGCGAGTCTGTGCGTGTGTCTCTGCGCGTGTGTCTGCGAGTGTCTCTCTGCATCTGTGTGCGAGTGTCTCTGTGTATCTGTGCGCGTGTGTCTCGGTGCGAGTGTGCGCGCGTGTCTCGGTGCGAGTCTGTAAAGTTAGGAGAGGCCCTTGATTGCAGGTACACCATGAGTCCTGACGGCCGATACTCACCACTTGACTGGATGGCTATGCCGTCAAACTCAAACTTCAGCCACAGCCCTGACTCATAAACCACACGGAAATGAGAGCCATTACTTATAACCGTCATCTCTCAGTGGAGTCATCGCTGAGCAACGCAATAAAATACTAATAAAATACTCTAGTGTCAGGTACTCATGAGTAACAAGTCCTGCATTACAATGCAGCCTGACGTGAGCTTGGTCCCAGCGAGGATTAGCCTGTCCACTTGCAGCTGTAAGGTCTGGCTTCTGTTTTCAAGAAGATCAAGAGAGACCCACTGTGGACAAAGTGATGAAATGCAGTGCAGCTGGATAATGTACCTTACTTGGGGGGCGCGCGCACACACACGAACACATGCACTCCAGTACAGATTGCATTACACAGGCCTGCACTACACTCCCTACTGCAAATACAGACAGCAAGTGTCATTTCAATCCTTAGATATTAACCGATTCATTCAATCAAGAATATTTAAAGTCAGCTGTACCGAAGCTTGGCGTGGGCCAAAGTTGAGAAATGCAGTTACAACATATACTTGTTGACACCAGTCAAGTAAGAACATGAACATGGATAAGTTTTTTTTTTTTTACAGGGCAGATAACTCATTCTGACAAAAAAAAAAAAGGATATATCTTCTGTTTCTCCTCGTTGTACAACACGTCCACCAACTGGATCACGTTTTTGTGCCTCAGTCGTCTCAGCAGCTGGATCTCCCTAAAAGAGAGAGGCATTTGAGAGGTCGAAGGTTGGCCGGCATGAGCGAGGCAGAGAGGCGAAGCAAACATTCAGCACGACATAAGTGGCCACAGTACAAATGGCCGATGAAATCCTGAACTCTTCTCAGCGTGGAATCCATTAGAACGACACAAAAGGTCTTCATCCCGAACACTAATGCCCAGAAACCAAATGACTGCCATGCAAACTGTGCTACTCCCAGAAAAGAAAGTGGAGATGAAATGGCAGATACGACCTTCCCTGATTACACAACAGCTTTGGTAAATTCAATGTTCCTGCGAGAGTAAAAATAGATGGTGCACATGATAGCAGAGTCCTGAACACTGTTATATGGGCCTGTTCGGTTCAGCTCAGGTAGTGTCGAGGCTGTGGTCAGTGAGCCAATTCTGCTTACGACCTTTATTGGGACAGGGGCTTTAAGCCTACAACCTTCTGATTTGACAGTGCAGCTTAGATGACTTTTCCTGAAATAACACATGGTGCAAAAATCTGTTTAAAGCATCCCAGAGTCCCCGTCCACCCACCAAAACTGCCTGTAGCCTGGTCTTCAGTCAAGGATCAAAGTAACAGTAACTGAGCCAGAGGGTCGTAGGGTTCCACCTCACCCGGAATCCACTGGAGAGCCTTAATGAGGAACTCCTTAGGGATGCAGTCAGCAGATGTCATGGCTGGACCCAAAACATACACTGCCATGGGTTTTCAGTCAGCTATGGCCTGTCCATGGCTCCGTGCGCACACCAAGCGGGAAATCAATCCCATCTGTAATGGCTACGATTCCTGCACCCTGTCATTAGGATGTGATAAGAAGCTAACAGGGTTGTCCAATCAGGGCCCTTAAGGGTCCCCCCACCTGTTCTAAATAGGTCCACAGAGGTGGACATTCATTGTAACATCACCTCACCTCTCAATCAGGTGCTAATTAAAATAAATTCTTGCAAACCGGCAAGATTACATCCCTTCAAGCAGGAGGTCCGCAGTGGTAATGACAGAACATCTCCACTTGAAAATTATTTAACGCCAAGTGACACATGTCGAACAAGCCGGATGTTACATAACGGCTTCTGAGGGCCCAATGCAATTTCCTCATTTATGTCAGCAAACACACTGATGGCGCAGTTCGGAAAGGCTGACTAATTCACATTAATCACTCTAAACACTGTAGCACAAGAGGACAAGAAAACATGCACTTAGCATTTAGCTGCCATCCCATTCATAGCTACGCAGTGAACGTCAGGATGTTCAGTGTCTAGGTTAACTTCTGATCCAGGTTCCATTAGATTCCTGTTCTTCCCAAGGAAAATTGCTGAATCACTATGGCTGAGCTGCAATTAACTACTCAACCAAATACTTTTGAATAAAAAAAAAAATACAATAAAAACATACAAAAAAATCAATTAACTAAATTTTTCCACAGAGTCTATGACATTAAACTACTTCTCAACTATGAGGTGCATTGGGTCCAAGAAATGAAATCACAGCTGTTTTTTTATGGTACACTGTAAGATTGAACCTGACTAGAGTAATGTGATCTAGCAGCCTAACCCAAACTGCATATCACCACCATGACCACAGAGATTATGTATTTTAAACACCCCTCCCCCCCACTAGAGAATATTGAGTAGCCTACTGGCCTCATAAAGAAAGCAAAAAAAATCAAAATGGTCAATTTATACTAAGGTGAGATGCACAGATGCAGAGGAAAGGTGGCACAGAATGGGACAGAAACATGAGGCAGCGATGATGAAATGTGTGCTTAGACAAGCGGTCCTATTCATCGTCAGAGCCGTGCTGACACAGACCACCGCCCTCCAGGACAGTCAGAGCGGCCTCACCGAGGGCAGGGAGGACTTACCTAGTCCCCCACATGGGCCAGTCATTCAGCTTGACATTAACCACACTGACAAGGATATAAAATTAGTCATTCCCCATCCACATAACCCCAAACTGAAGGTTAACATGAAGGGACAATGGGCCAAAGCATGAGAAACAAACAACATTGATGCAAGAGCAGGACAACTGCAGCTTGGAGACTAATAAATCCTCAAGCATACCTAATACTGACTTTCAAACTGATGCTTTCATTTAAAGGGATCTTCTTCTCTATGTTTAGAGAATCAGATATTCCCCTGGATAGTAAAATATAATCATTGTTAGGTACTTATAACAGCTCCTGAAGCTTAGATTATGCGCCCTGTGTCCTTCACCACTACGACCCCTGGTGGCCAACCGTCACCCTGGCTGGACAGAAGTCAGCAAAAGGTCCCAGGACCTGCAGAACTGCAACACTGAGAAGGAACAGATTACAGCAGCCTGATCTCAGCAGAAAAAAAAACCTGATAGCGGCAGAAGTTAAACTCTGCTATTTTAAGCCTGCGCCGGAGGGCCGGCAGCAAGGAGGCATTAATTAAACCGCACTGGGTGATTAAAGCTGCAGCGGCTCCCCAGATCGTCAGCGAGGCGAGGAGAACCGCGTGCTCCTGGGGTCAGGTAAGCTGCAGGCGCTGGGAGCAGTGGGGCCACGCTGAGGGAGCCGTCAGACGCACGACATCGACGGTCCCGCTGCAGCGCCGGGGAACACGCACTGGGTTTAAGCCCCACATGGGACGCAGAGCTCGGAGGCCGCACGGCACTTTCCAGCACACCCCTGAGGCCCCCCCACTGTGCGGCAAGGGCTCACAGATAAATCTGCTACCTAGTGGAAAACTATACAGTTTTATTTGTATGGCGCGTTTTCACAATATTACATTGTGTTGAAACGATTTACATTAGTCTTACCCAAAAGCCCCTGGTAAACAAACACTGGTAAGGGAAAAACTCCCTAGAAGGGAGGAACCAGACTCACAGGGGCCCGCAGAGGAGGTCAAATGAACCCGACGGTCACACTGTCAGACTAGAGGGACCTTGAAATATGCCGTTATCAAAGGAAGCTGCGGACAGCCAAGGAGGACCAGTGCAGAATCACACGAAGAGCCAATAACTGGCATTTCATATCAACCTGCCTGATCAACAGAAGCTACACACAGCCCTACATGCAGTATATCTGCAAGCTATTAATGCTGTCAAGTTACCAAAAAATGCATCTTACAGACATTACCTACTAGTTAAACCTACCTAGAAATTTACTACTGTTATTCATTAGCTCAATGTTCTACCTGCATGCCAAATGTCTTGAGACATTTTCTCATTGAGAATTGTGGGTTTCACCCCATCACGGCGATCGGCTGACCCCCAGTGACTGTGAGGCACTGGTGTGGGCCGGTTAACCTGCTGGCAGGGTCAGTGTTGCCCGCTCGCCCCGTTCCACGTACTGGCAACAAGGAAAAGACTAACTGCTGACCCTTCCAGGAAATGTATTTACACACAAACACTCAAGTGGTACTCAAACCGAGTCCATTCTGGATTTGAGTGGCTGGTGGTGATCATCTATGCAAATCAGCACCAGACCTAAACTTCTGCCTACAAAGTCTAAATCTCACAATTCTGCTCAGTGCGAAAGAAATGCTTCATTTAACGGTGATGCAACAAACCCATTTATCATGCTTCTGAATAAATATCCTAGAGGTATAAAACCCATCCATTATGTCTTTTTAAAAAGACAGACAGTGGCATTTGAGCAACCTTTACAGTGTAAACAAAGCAGAAACAAGCAGCTTACCAAAAAGCCCTCAATATAGACCCACATCAATCACTAAAGAACTGAAAATTCACCATGATGGCAGCGGCCACCCTGACCACGCACACCCACTGGCGCATCTTTGCTGGGCTGTGCAGAAATCCGTCAGCATGGAAATTTATGTCTGCAGGTGAGTATATGCAAGTCTGCTGGAATGTTACCGGAATGCAGCCTCATTATAAATACCAAGCCACAGTCTGTTCCCTAAATTCCGTGAATTGCAAAAATCGGCCCAGCTGAGAAGGAATACCTCTTTTGTCCCTCAGACACTGTAGTACCATCAACATGGGTTTTCCTCTTTAGCAACAACAATCAGTCAACATTGCATATAGGTTGTCTGAAAGTGACATTCTCCTGTGGTCAATAACAGAGTTTATCCCCACAACAAACGTCATAATTTCTTTTAAGTAGTAGAATTCCTGGATCTGCTACCTACAAACGTGCTACTTTTTACCCACAATTTATAAACTTACGATTATATTATGCTCCGATTCTTAAGCACATACATATGAAAAAAGAGAGATCATATATGTGTTCATGATGATTTATCAGTGTGGTCAGTCACCCATCTCAGTATTCGCCAATCACGTGGCCATGGACAGGCCTAACACTTACTTTTTGACGTTCGCTTCCCCATTGGGGATTCGCCTCAGTTTCTTCTTCTTTAGGATCTTAACGGCCCTTCGGCACAAAGTCTCCGAGTCCAGCATCTCCTTGACCTTGCCATAGGAGCCCTCGCCGAGCAAGTCCCCCATCAGGTACTTGCCGATCAGCTTGGCACGCTTGCGGCGCGGTTGGTAAATCACCTCGGTGGAATCAATGCGGTGGATAAAGGTGTCCATCCCCACCAGCTCACCCTCAGGCAGGTAGTCCAAGTGCTGCAGGTCGTCTGCACTCATCTTTCCCCACGCTGACTCAACTACACCCTCTCCCCAGAGACCACACCCCAACAATGTGGAATGACAACTCGGCACAAAAAATAAATTCAAAAATACGGGGAAAAACTTTTCCAGAACTTCGAGTGTAAGAAAGCACTCAGACACTAGAACAATATCTCCACATCGATCCAGGATAAATCGGAGGAAACAAACAGACTTAATCCAGTGTGATAATATCAGATCTGAACACTAAGCTCCATAACAGACTGCTTCCAGGGAATAGGTGATTTGGAGACTTGGGGTTTCAGCAGAGAGAGCTGGAAATATATTAAGGAACAAGCAAACCTTGAGCCCAGAGTAATAGATCTAGTCTATGGTAAACGTCAATAGCATAACTCCGGATGGAGTTTGACTTTGTAGGTGCATTCCACTGACGGGCTCCTAGGAACTTCTGACTTGAAGCAACGCGAAATCCTGCAGAAATATTTTTGGTTCAGATCCTGACTTGCTAGGCACGCCTGTGTCAGAAGTCCATGAGCGGTAGTGTTGACAAACAGCGAGCTTAATCTCTCCTCCTCCCCCCCCAAGAAGGGCTCAGCGATGTATCACATTCAGAAGGTCTTCTTTGGTACTGCTGGTTCGCAAAAGAATAAAAATAAAAAAAAATCCAGATCACTACTGCGGCGGACGTCCCACTTGGCGAGCTCCTACCTAATGCTCGACTCTCTCGAAGTAAACATAATCTCGCCCCAAAAGAAATCTGTGACAAGATAAAAAAGAGAGAAAAAGCAGTTGCGTTTATTTACAAAGCAATAAATTGTTTCCTACAAGAGCGAGCCACACAGACCGTACAGCACCACGCCGGCTCAGGTCATTCATATTAATTACATTTTCCCCAAGTTTACTTACGAACACTTTCCATTTTTAGTTTTATTTAATAAAAGCAGGCGAAGGCCGCGGGAATAGCGCCTGATACACACATCCAGACCCATTATCCCCCGATAAGACGCCTCGCCCTCCACGGACATGCGGCCGCCGGCCGGCCGAGCGTCACTCAGCGCGGCTAGCGGGCTAGCTGGCCGGCGTCCCCGCCTCCGAGCCGCCGCCGAAGGACGCCGCGTATCCGCGCACAGCGCGGGTAATAAACGCCGGCTGGGGTCGGAGCTCGAGCGGAGCCCGAGCGGCCGCCGCGCCGGACCCGCGTTTCCGACTTTAAGTGCGGTTTAACTCTTCCGCTCCCGAGCGCCCGCGGGAAGCGGCCCGGTTACCCAGCGCTTGATTGACAGATGCCGGCTCGCGCCGGCCAACTAACCGGCCACAATGTCAAGTGCGATCCCGCAGAAGCGAGCGCTCGGGCTAGCTAGCCGGATGGCCATTTACGCCAGCCGAGCAGACATGTCCGATACCACCCGTACCGTGCGCCCCCTCACCTGCACGCCCGGCTGTTCGTCACGCGTCGCTCTCCGAATATAACCAATAGTATATTCTTTTGGTTTAGTAAAAATATTAGCTGGAGGTATTGCTCTCCTAATTGCAGCTGCTGTCAGGCTGTCGCCATCTTGTTTACCTCCCCCTTACTCCACTTTGACGTCAAGACGTCGAATTCGTCACCGGAAACGTGCGATTTCATTGGCTCGCAGCGTGTCCCTCGCCGTCGCCAAACTCTATAAAGGCGGGTCTCGGCGACGTACATGTTATCGGCGGAGTTGTAATGCGCCACGCCGAACCAGGCGAAGCGGTTACCCGCCGTGTGCGGGGTTAGCGCCGGCCCGCAGCGCTGCTCCCGGGAAGAGTTCCGAGTTTGACTGGGGAAGTCGAGCGTGGAAAAGTGATCACACGCCTTATTACGCAGTTTCAGTAAATTTCACGTTTGCCGCAGTATTGTGGTTTGCTTTAGGTAAATCTGATAAACTGGTAGTAATGGGTATCACTGTACCGTAATGCCTCCAGGCCCGAGGTCCCAGTTCCCCAGTGTGTGTTTTGGGAGGGGATTCTTATCTCCCAGCATCCCCAGCACCGGCATCTCCCTTTAATTTCAGTCAGGGTGGCGTGTGTGTGTGGGGATTCTCTCTCTCTCTTATTAATTCTCCATTAATGGTCATTGCACCAGTACGTGATTGGGGTGTGTCTCTACTTCTCAAAGCTCGTCCATGAACAATACTCACTGTAAGAACTGGACGGATCAGTGCAATGGCTGAGGTCATTTCGTTCATTTAAACAATTGGTAGAAAAGAATAAATGAAAATGAACCTGGTAATGGGTAAGCAGCAAGGAATATGCAGAAGGATGGATAGGTATTTGATACTGTTTGAGGGGTTTATGAAAAACCTAGGTACGTGCCGACGTCCTTATTTACCTCCAAGTTCCTTTTTCTGCTAAAATAGACAGAAGTAGCAAAATGGTTGTCCTTGGAGAGTTACTCAAAGTAATTTTAGAGCCAAAACTCCCTCATCCGTACTACAGTCGCCCTTTTCTGCTCTGTCGATGGCCTTGTGGGGTCAGTCCTATTACTGAATTTAGAAATACCCAAATTATGGTTTGGAATTTCCGTAACTCTATTTAAATATACACATCTACAACACCCCTTGATGTTTATTGTTCAAAAATTGCTTTCACTTAAAAAATGTTTTAGAAATATTTATCCACAGAAAAAAGCACACTGATACTAGTCTTTACAAAAATATTTAACGGATATGATTGTATTTTTGACATGCATGTCAAAGCAAATGTTAATTACATGTTATTACATGTTCATTTTTGCAGGATTTTTGCGCATAGACTTTTAAAGCCAAATGGCAAAGTGCAGACTAGTTTCATTTTAGCACTGTCATTTCCATTCGTGCATAAAATACCTCCCATACTGTGCAGTGTGGTTGCCAAGACAGATGTAAATAAGAGCATTGCGGCAAAAGACGAGACGCGTTTAACCAGCCATTTCCATTTGCCATTTACAATGCACCAAATTCTCAGGAAAGCTTACTCACGTGTACAGTGCAATATCAGGGCTAATGTGTATTCATTGGCAATCCTGCTAGTCACGATTCCAAATTAATTTTGAATACTCATGATTTTAGCCTGTACCCTGTGTTGCCGTCTGCAACACTACAACACTAGCTATCTCCAGTGGAAGGAAAATAGTCATTCATAAAGAGACCAGGAGCAATGTTTTTATTAAACCGGCCACATTACATACAAGGCAGATTTAATAATGTGATTCAACCTAAAAGCCTGATATGTAGTACTAAACACTCACTTAAAAATCAGATATTGTATGGAAAAAAAAGTCATAGTACATTCACTTGGTGCAAACTGTCGTTTTGGTTCGTAAAACATCTTGAATACTGTTAAACATCAAATAGCACTGCTTAATATTAATTTAAACAGATTGCGTCCGGGTTTAAGATTAGCAGTTGCACGGTATAAAGAGTGACTATGAAATCGAATCACTTTTTGTGGGAGACCAACTTGGTACTATAAAACACAGGCCGAGCTGCTCGACAATTACTGACCTTTGATTCTCCATGTCTCAGGAAAGAAGAGCTTATTTAGACCTCTTCTTGGATGACCAGAGAAGCCAGCTATACCATACGCTTGTCTTTACAATAAAAGCAATCAAATCCTCTTTTACTGGAAGCTGATTTAATTAGCTTTCTTAACCATGTCCAATCTTTGTGATGTAACTGTAAAAATAGTAAAGGTATTGTTGGTTGCTTCAATAGTAGGGTCGTCTTGGGTTATTCTGAGGGGAAGAAAAAAAAACAGTGATCTTTATACATTTGTCAAAATTCGTTTTTCCCAACTAGAAATACCGCCTCTCTTCTGCATTGGGGTTCTTTTACACCACCGTGTGGCGACATATGGTATTACATGGTAGAAACAATTTTCGCAGTCAAGTCTTCATGAAACCTATCGCAGGAAACTGACACACGAACTACGGGCCATTTAAAGACTCAACTTATCTGGGTGTTTTTGGACTGGGGGAGGAAATCCACAGAAATTAGACCCACCAGTAGGGGCAAATGGAGACTCTGAGTTAAAGTCCTGGCATATAATTTGCGTCAGTCGACTTTTTTGGCTGCATTCAACAAATGTATTTAAAATGTGATACAGTTTACAAAGTTTACATTTTTTTTTTAAAGTTTACAGTTTTTACAGAATATTTTGAGCCAGCAAGTGAACAACAGCATTTCGCCCATAACTATCCCATGATGCTGTGCAGAAGGCCTTGACAGTTACCAGTGGGTTGGGCCTGAAGCGGTACGCCAGCATCATTCTCTTGCGGAAAGCGTCGTACTCGTCGTCCTGGTTCGTCAGCTCGGCGGGCCGTTCCACCCCAAACCCAGCACCATCGACCGCAGTTGTGCCCCTGTGACATGAGACACAAACACGCAAAGGCTGAAATCCCATCTTAAAAAGGTTATTCATGCTTTGAAACTACAGGCAGTCCCTGGCTTAAGAACTTATGGTCAACTTATGAACAGACTGCTAGTATATTAAAATTTCGGATTAAATACGATGCTTCAGTGGTTCAACGGCTCAAGGTACAGTACAGTAAAGATCTGTTCTATTCTATTCTATTCTATTCTATTCTATTCATCTTACCTACAAATTCTATTTAAAGGAATGACTCGCCTCTGTAACCTGGGCACTGCCTGTACTTCAGTTCATAAGTGCATTAGATGTGGAGGACAGGAAATGGGACGCTTGGCGAGCAGGGGGCACACCTGTTGACAGGGTTCTTGATTCCTTGACCGTCGGAGCCAAGGCCGTCTCCTTCCTTCCAGCCCATCTTCATCAGCATTTGGAAGCCGATGTTCTCTACCGTCAGCTTGAATTCCTTATACTCCGAGTAATCAGGATCCCGCCCCTCCTATATATCAATACACAGACAGCATGAGTCACACATTGGGAAATTTCACCATTAAAAGCAAGTTCAGGCAGTTCTAGCTAGTGCCAGGACACAAAAACCCCATAACCATCATCACAAAGAGGAATAAAACTGACTTTATTTAATAAATACAGGCAGTCCCCCAGTTACGAATGAGATCTGTTCCCTAAGTCTGTTTTTAAGTCGAATTTGTAGGTAAAACCAACTAAATATGGCACTGTACTGACACTTGAGCAGACGAATTACAAAAATTACGCAGTGTTTTCACAAGCATCACAACAAAATGTGTGCGTTTGTTATCAATGCAAAATTTTAATAGGCTTTGTGTCAGTCTGTTCGTAAGTATGGGTTATAATGTTAAAAACGTTAAATCTGATGTTCTTAACCCGGGGGCTACCTGCCTACAAAGCGCATTGTGGGTAAAGCGCACCTAAGGCATCAGACCTCACCTTCAGAGCTTTGAACGTCTCCATGAATTTCTCCAGTTCCTCTGGAGGCAGGAAGTCACCGATGAAGTGTTTTCCTTTGCCCATCTCAGTCAGCTGCTCAGCCCACTCTGGAGAGAAAACACCATCTCAGTTGCTTTCCAGAAACAGAAACCGAAAGACGAAACCGGAACCAGAACCAAGGGAAGGCGAGGAGGCTCCTTCTCACCGCGCGTCTTCTCCATCTCCATCTGCCGCAGCCGGTGCTCCCAGGTGCCCTTCTGCGAATCCACCTCCTCGTCGCTGTCATACTCGTGCTGGTGGTCACGCACCGCCTTCTCCCACATCAGCTGCATCTCCTGCATGGCCCGCTTGTGCTTCATGATCATGTCGAACATCTCCTGCATCTGAGGGGTGGCCGGGGGGGGTGTCAGTGACCCTTATTGCACTAACCCTCTCTCACTAATCACATCAGCTGCTTCTGACAGATACATACAACTGCTGCCCTTTTACCAGCACGCCTCACAATGTGACCTTTGGCCCATCCAGCTGCCATGAACGCCCTACCTCCTGTTGCTCTTTAAGCTGCTTCTTCTGGTCTTCGGAGAGCTCTGTCACTCCCACTAGGCCAACAGGCTTGCCTTTCTTGTAGCCTAGGCCTCGGAGCTCCTGGGCTAAAACCGCACACAGATCGGTCACAGTTTGCATGTGGCACAGATACCCAAGAAGCCATCATAGAATCGTACATCAGTCTATACCCAATCTTTATGCTTCTCGGTCTGAACCAGTGTTTCCCAACTCGGTCCTGAGGGACTCACAGAAAGTCCACAATTTTGCTCCCTCCCAGTTCCCTACTAGGAGCTGGAAGGGACAATGAACAGGGGCTGTCTGTGGGTCCCTAAGGACTGGACTGGGAATCACAGTTTTAAACGGATGTGATTTGCTGACGGAGGGATGACTGTAGGGGGCAGCAGCGAGGCAGAGGCTGAGGTTACCGGAGAGGGAGGCCGTTTCCGGTTCCGGCTCTGGCTCGGTGGGGATTACTACGGGAGGCGGGGGCATGTCCACGCGATCCTCCTCTGACCCCCAGCGGCTCTTCCGCTTCCTCTTGCTGCTACTGGGCTCGGCATGGTGGGCCTGATTCCCCACGATGGACTGCTGATGCAGAGGAGGGCCAGCCTGCCGCCTGTGTCCCGGTGCAGCCTCCTTAGCATGGGCTGGCGGACTCTGCCCGGCTTTCGCCTGACGAAACTCCTCGACCTTCTCTTTGTAGAAGCGGTGGGCCGCACTGTGGGGCTCGTACAAAAACCTTCGCAGGGCAAACAAGTCCATCCAGGCCTTACTTAAACCACAGCTGGCCAGAATCCTCCTCATAATCCACAACTGCTTACTTTAGTCAATGCATCTCTTGTAACAGAAAGACTTGTGAGGTGTCAGCCCCATGTGAGGGTCTGCATTTGCTACCCCATAAGCAAGGAATCTACCACAAGGCTCCACAAAGAGCATGTAGTGTTACATTTGGGTGCCAAAAACTGCAGGTCAGTCAATTCAGATAAAAGCACCTTCTAAAGACCAGTAAGCAGAACACCGAACATCGGTACAGGAGCTTAACCTAACTGACGCAGGTCCAAGTCACAGAACTGAAAATGTTGGGATTCTAGAACTACTCTAGCTATACATGGCAACATTGAGCTAAACACTTGCTAACCTATGAGGGTTACGGAGAGGGGGGGGTCCTACCTGAAGGCTGGATTGTCACGGTTATGCTGGGCAGCGATGGCTTCCACCTCCGGACCGCCATCGGCCACAAACCTGGCCAGCTTCTCGGCCACCTGCCGCGTGTCCTCGTCCACTGGGGGGGAGACTTTAAGCAGTCTATCAGTACTGGGGTTCAACTCACACAACTACTAGGCTGCCACTTAGAGTCTACAGCGAGTGGGGGATGAGAAAGGAGGGGTGGGCCGCAGGCTGTGGGCTGAATGGGAAAAAAAACAGCAGTCGCTATGCTACATTTATTAGACACAGAGCTGTAAAATCCCCCTTTTACACGCAGGCCCGTTTCACCGTCTCCCAACACTGTAGTACTAGCTCCGCAAAGCCACGAGCCGAAGGCCGTTACGCAATCCGCAAGGCACCACAAAAACATCCGCGACTGACGCAAGAACAAAGCCACGGTCTCCCGAGAACTGCAATGTCGCCCTCTGACGTAAGTGTTCATAGAAAACGGGGCTTTGCAAAAGCCCAGTTACAGTAACCTATTTTCATAGTCTGCATTATTTAAAAGTCCAATTAAGCCCCCCCAAAAATATATACAATCTGGAAAATGCTAGCTAGGGTGCTGTCTATTCTTGTGGGTACAGCATTACCCAGAATGCAGTGTCATGATCAGGAGCAACTTCTAGGCAAGCAGCACCATGGGTGCTTTCCTGCAGTTAGGCCTGCCAGCATTAGAAATGCTGAAATGTTTCACTGCATCTGAAATGTCTGCTAAGCAGAACAGGAAAACCCACAGAGCATGTCTTACATTAGCTGATGCCACAGCGCTACCTTCTGCGTGTACAAAACAGCCATTAGGCTACGAGAGGTTCTATATAAGACAATCTTGATCATAAATAAGCGTACATAATTCCAAAAGCACGTCATTAAGTAAAAATACTTCTCTTAGACTTTTTCTACATTTAATTCGCTGAACCTTTTCGATCTCTAAATGGAGCCTTACCATATGAACGAGTGGGAGCCACTGGTTTGGGATTTTCTTTTCTTATTTCTGCAACTCTGCGCCTGTAGTACAGATAGTCTCGGCTGTTCTTATCATACAAGAACCTGTAGAAAAGGACAAAAGAGAATGGGGAGCGTAAGTGGTTTCATATGTACATTCCTTTTGGTGATTACTACACCAATCACCCTAATAAATGGGCAACTCTGATTCTGTTGGTTAGTGTCCCCGTAAACCAGGAGTGGGCAATCCAATCTGTGTATGCAGGTTTTTGGGATAAGCTTTAGGCTAGCTGTTCAAACCCAGATGTGAGGACTCTTCAGCCAATCAGACGGCCCCCCCCTCCGCTATAAACGATGAATGACTCACAAGAACAGAGGGTTGTCCTTGTAATCTTCCATGGCCTTCCTCTCCAACTCCACTCCCCCCTCCGCCACAAACACCGCCATTTTGTCCAGGACGGTGCGCACCTCCGGATCCTCTGGGGGGGAGACTTTAACAGGCTATGAGTACCGTGCCTCTGTTTGTATACACATACACACAGAGCTACACCATCACTGGCAGTCATGTGCTTCTGTTGGGGATTAAACAGGTATAAAAGCACTTGCTGGTACAGAGCCACAACCATTAGGCATGAAGGTCCGCATTCCAGCCACTGGCTGTGCGGCTGTCACGCCCTCATGTAACCAGTTATGTTAATAAGGGAGTGATTTCGCTGCTATTTATGTTGTGCCTGTACAGGCCAATGTTCTTTTCCCTACTGTAAGACAACACTAATGGGCTACCTTTAACCTCCAAGAAGTGGGAGTCATCCGTCTCATCATCATCCTCGTCTGGTGAGACAAAGATGCTGGGCCGCGGTGGGCGAGGTGCTGCCTTCTTGGCCTGGGAGTAGTTCTTGAACTGGTTCAGCATGCTGCTGATGCCCAGGCCAGGTCTCTTCCCAATAAGGATGTTCTTCTTCTGTGCTGGGGCGCCCCCTGCAGGTGGCCCCACTGTGGACGTTGCAGCTTGGTCTGGATCACTGTTGGGGGAACCTGCAAGAGCCACAGCACTTCAGTGCAACCAGAAACCGTCCTCATCCCAGCATGAATCCACCTCATTTTCATCTGTTCTAACTGTGCATTTCACTTTCCCATGAAAATCAACCTAAAAAAAGAAAGTCAAAAGAAGAGATTTATGTTATCTGGTAATATTGTGTCATTTCTATTATCCAGCCATTCACGACAAAGACATAGCAAGACAACCTTTCAGTAACAGAAGGCATGTAACGATGCATCGCCGAATCTGTGGAAATGTATGACGATTCAAGACGGCTGATGTGGAAAACGAATCTCATACAAATACAGCGAGAAAATTACAGACAAGACAAAATCGGCGTGCTAACATTATAAAAGACTGATAACCTAAAAATTATTTATTGAGTTACTTTTGATGTCGGATTTGTTTAAAAAACAATATTTTATTTAATTTCAGTTGCACTTTTAAGAAGAGGACACGTTTTGCACAGTTCGGAGAGATAAGGAATATTTTTGAGTCAAAATGTGAGAAGATCATATCGTGAACATCCCTAGTTAACAGCATCCAAAGGAACTTCTGCCAGTTGCTAATCTTAAAGTAAGTCAATGTTCTTAATATGTCAATAATCCTCACATGACGAAGAACCAGGGGAACTGCGTATTACAACACTTCTCCTGTCTAGGACAACGTACCCAAGTCGGGGCTCGATTTATCTTTCTGCATCTTGAGAAACTGCTGCAGAAAGCTGCCATCGTTCACAAACTTGTTGGATGTCGATGCCTGAACACTGGGTGGGCTGTGGGGTGAGAGTCACATAGAACGTATATGGCAACCAAAGTAAGATGCATTTTCTTATTTTCCATGACCTTTTACCTACTGGCCAGATATTTCTACCAAAAGCACAAAATGAAAAAAGTTACGTATTATCATATACAGAGCTTGATATTTTCAATAAATTCATTCAAATTTCAATTCATTCAGTACAACAGCAGAGTCCATCCTTGGGCTTGAGTGCAACATTGCAAAATACTGAGACATTTTCCTCCCCTGACGCACAGTATCTGACACCACAAAGCACACTGTGCGTTACTATGACACATGCCTTGGTGGTACTGGCTTGTTCGGTGTCGGCGGGTAATTCTTGGCTTGGTCTGCCATCTTGGCTTCAATCTCCCGCTTCTTCTGTGCAATGAGCTCCTCCTGCCTCAGGATGTTTGCAGTCATCTTGTTCTTTTGCACAGGCTTGAACTTCCAACCGGCCCGTCCTGGTAGTCAAAACGTGGAAAGCACTTACACACCCTGTGCACATCTGACTGAAGCTGACATACATGCAATGCTGCAGTGCACCCACACACCAGTTTTAAGACGCTTTTGTGATGAGATCATAAATATCAAAATGTACATCTGCTTGCACACCCACTTTTCTTCATGCCAAACATTTAAAACCAATTAAAAGACGTAATTTCTCTTTGAACGGTACATGCGTATGTTTATTTTTAATCACTAATTAAAGTTGCAACACATTTTTATTTTATAGACATTATCATTGCAATAAGTGCCTGAATAAGTACCGCAGCTACCTATTGGGAAAGGAATGACAATTTATCGCATTCAGGAATGTCTGCCGTGGTTAACAGTGAACATCCGTCGCCCGTTCAGCTGACAGCTTAAATCGATTATTAATTTTTAACAAATAATTACGGCCCTGGCTCAAAAGACACACTGCGCCGAATCATAACAGACAAAAGACGGAAAACAGACGGTAAAGTACTGGAGTAAACCCGCATTTTGCTACGCGATCACAATCATACCTACCAGTACCGACTGGTAACAAGTTAGCTACGGATCAGACAGGGTGGGAGCTACGGCCAAACTAACCGCCTCAAACCACACACTGCCGAAACTCACACGTGCTAATCGCATTTTTACAAAACTATACAAAACACTATTCGGTTAACTGGGTTTCACTATTGATGATCATTGTTATTATTATTATTTTAATAATTTACCTGTCTCGCCAGTCTCCATCGTTGCGCTTATTCCTGCTTAAAAAAATAACAACGTAACTTCCGGTGCGTTATTCTTCTTCGGCCATGCACCGTTGCCAATGAGAGCGCCAGCGCCCCCTACCGCAACGGAGGGCAGTGTCACCGAAAGTTTAACTCGCGAAACAGACCAGCCGACGACTCTGCATCCGTCTTCCAAACATTTAATCACCCACATCTAGTTTCTGGAGTAATGATGCTGTATGGATTGGTGTTACTAAATTTTTCTTATCGTGCTCACAGACGCAGGTTTATCCCGAGTCTGCATCGAATTAATGGCTATGGAAAACGGATGGTTGTTTTTCTGGGCAGCCGCGGAAACGTACTGATTACGTATACAGATTTATAACCCAGTGAGAGCTGATTCAAGAGGCTGTTTCAGTAATGTGCTTAAAATATCCAGTATTAACGAATGAAAAATTGCAAGTCTTTTTTGGATTTAATGGATTGACCAGTCATCTAAGCAAATACAGTACTGTACAAAAGTCTTTGGCAAAAGAAACGTTTAACGCTATTAATCGGGGTAGTGAGTGTATACTTTATCAGAGTAAGATACACAATTTAACATTATAACATATTTAAAACAGATGGGATATAGTTTTAAAAAATGAAAGAGACGGTGAGGAGAAAAGTAGCTATTATGGGTGAAACAGACCTTACTGGAACACATTAAGCTTGCAGCCCTGTTAATGGATATAGCTTTATGTCCAGTGCTGCCCCACAGGAGGACTGCAAAGTCTTTCTTCTCCGGGGGTCTTTTGGGAAGCTGAGGGGTTATTCAGGAACACGCCAAAGGAAGTGGTGAGAGAACCCCTGTCCTGAAACATCCTGATGAAGAATCACATGAAAGCCATAGAAGATTTATGGCATGCTGACAGGCCTTTAATGACCATGTAAATGCGTCATGGGAAACTTGGTAAAGTCTTTTTGTCTTATCTTGATTGTGTTTTATGAATTGCAAATCCAACCATTTTCTGTAACCGATTGTCCTATTCGAGGTCATTGGGGGTCCGGAGCTTATCCCAGAGGCTACAAGCACATGGCAGGGAACAACCAGATGCATTGCCAACCCATCACAGGGCACACTCACCATTCATCTTATGAAACCGCTAGTCCTATTCAGGGTCACAGGGGTTCTGGAGCCTATCCCGGATCCTACGGGCACGAGGCAGGTAACGACCAGGTGCATTGCCAACCCATCACAGGGCACACTCAGCATTCATCTTATGAAACCGCTAGTCCTATTCAGCGTCACGGGGGGTCCGGAGGCACGAGGCAGGGAATGACCAGGATGGGGTGCTGAAGATAGAAGAGGGCAAACATACCATTCCCACAAACACCCCTGGGCAATATGGTAACTCCAATTAGCCTCAGCATGTTTTTGGACTGTGGGGGGAAACTGGAGCACCCAGAGGAAACCCCACGACGACACAGGGAGAACATGCAAACTCCACACACATGAAACCTGGGCGGAGACTCAAACCCTGGTTCCAGAGGTGTGAGGCAACAGTGTTAACCACGGCTCCAAGATCATTTGTAAGTTCATGGGGAAGGTGTCGAGCTGTATACTTTGAATACTTTGCAGTCATTTCCTGAAAAAGACATCGTTAGGGATTCTTATGACTTCGGTTTTGGTAGCGTATTTAAGAAGCTGACAACAGGGCATTTTGTGTTTAGTTCACTCATATACACAGTAAATCATTTATATTAGAATGAATATCACTCAGCTTCATAGGAAGCTTTAAAAACAAAGTGATTGTGGAAATGTTGGTGTAATAACCACCAGACATATTATAATCAGCCAGACATTCATTAAAACACAACCTTTCAAGGCTGGTATCTCTTACATAAACAGGAAGCTCAAGAAGCTGTATGCTGTAGCCTGAGTTTAATGTGACTGTGCTATGATTGGCTGCCAGGACAACCTGGTGTACCTCCCACATCACTGTTTGGCAGGTTGCCTGGCGTTACAGCCCCTTAATCAGCCAATCAGCACACACCAGAGACTCAGAGTGTGATCTGTTAGGTGGGAAATGAATGTTCAGGTCGAACACCAGAATGGGGAAGAATGGTGATTTAAGTGATTTTGAACTTGATGGATCCTTCGCAGCCCAACGTATCACATGATTCATTGAGCGGATTTTTTCAGTCTTTGAAGGAGGCAGTCTACAATGGCTGCGCCTTCGAAGGATAACATGTCAGACGAACACGTAGAAAGGCTGAATGCAGAGCCCGCCATGTGCTACAGTTTTGTGATATCATAGCAGAGATAAACGTTCCCTCGAGGGAAACTCAAGTGTCGGTGAAAAAGGCGACGGCTCAGCAGCCACAACATCTTTAAAAAAACTGCGATAATTTGGATAAACGGGGTAAAAAAGACATTTATTGTGTGGTGGTGGCCAGTTAAATCAGACATGCAACAGGCTGGTATTGTGTACTGTAGACTCTACTAAAAACCTGTTCCAGCTAAAACTGGAAATACTCGGTATTCCATTCCATTCGAGCTGGTGTGGTGCTGAGGTATTACACGCTGCATGGCTGCATTCATTGAGGTGGTTTGCTGTGTGGTTTTTGGGGCGGTAAGCTATTTTGCCGTATCGCTGAGCTGTGGAACCCAGCCTTGTGGTCTACATTTCTTAGGCTGCCGGCCCCCTGCGGTCCTGACTGTATTAAACTCTTGGAAGACGGATGGAGTATGGATATTATTCCATCCCAGGGATGGCAGCAGACGCCGAAATCCTCTGCTGCACTCTGCGCACCCCATTAATCTGCATCCAGACTTTGGTGTTTTTGCCAGACAGATGTCACCTGGTCAGCAGCAGGCAGATGGTTTTCCGTGGAAATATCGTCCCAAAAGTCTTTCATCTCCAAGGCACAAGTTAGTCTTTCCTTCCCTCGGCAGCTTGTGAATTATTCACGATTGGCGGCGCGTTTGTTCTCCGCTCGATCAGCGTGTCCCAGGTTCAGAAGTGTGGTGCAGGGTGTACTACAGGCCACAATCCTTCCCAAAGCT
This sequence comes from Petrocephalus sullivani, assembly GCA_026780845.1. NCBI lineage: Eukaryota > Metazoa > Chordata > Actinopteri > Osteoglossiformes > Mormyridae > Petrocephalus > Petrocephalus sullivani. Next base: position 12,970,077 of record JAODKM010000042.1, read on the forward strand.
TAGTTTATGCTCATAAAAAAAGAGGTTCTCAATTGCGGGGGCAGCTTCTCGGTACGGACAGGAAGCACCGTCGGAGCAGAGGCGGCTCTTGTCGGGAAGACGACTTTGCCAGACGAGCGCAGACGCGGGCTGGTAAGCGGACCGATGACGCACGGCACTGCGACAGGCTCCGTAAGGTCACCCGCGGCGCGTCGGGGAGACGGTTACGACTAGTGCATGTATAAAGCGCCGTTTGGTATGACAGTGATGAGGGAGTGCTGTGGTCAGTGAGTCAGCCGGGAGTGTGAAATCACTGACGCACTGGACACAGAAACTGTTCTGCACGTAGAAGTGCCGGTTTCGCTGTGGTCACATGACGTGGGCCGCTCCCTCACGGCGGCTCTGGCTTCCGTCTCACCCTCTGGGACTGTGAACATGCCTAAGCCTTTCATCGTCGCACTGCGGACCGTGTATAATACAGTGCTAGCAAATCAGTTGTTTTTGGTATGTTTTTGCAAGGTATTTAGCACAGAATTCAGGGTCTTTGCTTGAAAATCCCTATATCCCTGTCTCATTGTATATACTACACACAATATAAAATTATAGATGTCATATTTGAGGATTCAACCAGAGCTTTAACTGTCATTTCCATAGCCTGTATTGAAATAATCACTTTGTTTTTTTTTTGTTGGATTAATGGTTGGATCACACATCACACAGTGAGTGCAGCCTTCAGTCTGCCACCCTACACAGGCAGGCATGGAGAACTGATTCACGGATGGACTTTGGCTTTGCCCTCGAACATCAGTTTTCACCTTGTTTTTAGCAAGTAATGTTAGCATGCCCAGGGGGGTGGGCCGCCAGCTGACCTTGGACCCCCAGTGTTTTTTTATTCTCTTTTTCTATTCCTCTCCTCTGTTGTTGACTGGCTTTCTTTCTTTCATTTTTCTGTCTGTCATTTTCTCAGTTTTGTTTTGCATTATTTTTTCTGTAAGATATTGTATCCCAACACACCCATGTAAAGCGCCTTGGGACAACTGTGTTGTGAAAGGCGCTATATATATATATATATATATATATATATATATATAAAGCATCTTTTTCTATTTTTTT
>JAODKM010000042.1:12983336-13001589 GCA_026780845.1 Petrocephalus sullivani
GTAGTGCAAGCTAAATCCTTAGGTTCCTTTAAATCAGAGCTAGATAAGATTTTAACAACTCTGAGCTATTAGTTAAGCTTGATGGGCCCAATGGCCTCCTCTCGTTTGTATAGTTCTTATGTTCTTAGTTGTAAATATCTTACAACCAAGTAGAGAATCACCACTGATCCTGTACTAAAGGGAATGTACTAGGTTTGATTGCAAACTAGAGGTCACACAATGTTATGTAACATAGGTGCAAACAACAGCAAGTAATGACAAACTACTGCCTGATGTTATGTATGTTGAGGAAAAACACTAAACACAATGTAAAGCTCTAAATGTTAAATGTTTCTGTATTTACACATCAATGGACTTAACAGGACTTACTGTGTAAGTGCAGAATGAGCCTCAATAAAGATCTCCAGGGCTTTATTTGGGAAGTCCTTCATGTTAAACTGTGGATCATGCTCCTTAATTTTTCGTATCCTACAGAAGAAGGGAAAAAAGCTTTATTTGTGGAACTATTCAGAGTACTGGAGAAACGATGGAATCAAATTATAAAAAGCAAATGCAGTCTATGAATGCTGAAAATAATTTACATATTAACAGAAATGAAAGTTAGGAGGGATTCAGCTTTTTTAAAGTTATGATGAATTGTGTTCTTGGAGTTTAATAGTTTCAAATATTTATACAACTTCACATTTCATCTTTGCAACTAAGCTTGCATGATGTGCGATATTAATATCAATATTGCATGCTATGCACATGCAATTGTCACACTGCAATAAGGTTGAGACTAAGACTGTCACTATCAATTCTCTTTCAGCTGCCCTCTCCTGGAAGTTAGTTTTGGATCTGATCAAGTTTACTTACAAAATGTTTTTGCTATTTCCATACCTGCACAATGCTCATTTTCACGCCAAGGGCCCAAATTTTCAAAATAATCTTTTAAATGAGGTGTGGCTGGGCGTATTGCTGGTGTGTTGCTATTTTGTATTTATATCCTGCTCTCTCACTGATGTGGAAAAATGATTTTAGCCTGTTTGCTGACTTCTGCTGGACCCCAGCAGAAAATCATGCACTTCTACCTTTTAGATGAGTCACTTGTAGCATTTACATATACTATAAATATATATAGCGTAAGGTTCAATTGTCACTCAAAATTAAATTCTTTTTAGATACTTGTATTCAGCATGAACAGTACTGTAAGATTCACCTATTTCGATTTTTGAAACAAAAAAAGTAAAAATTTGTTGACCTGTGTTACTGCAAGGCAAAGTAGGGTTATTAATGTAAAGGGGGGGGAGCATTACGGTAACACTTTAGCTAAAGAAGTCATTATACTGCATTACACATACCTTTGAAATGCATTATAATGGGTTCATAAAGTATTATTAACTAGGAGGCATAACACAGGATAGTCATGTCTTTCATGCATTATGAATTCTCTATAAAGGCCTCATCTATAATGCACTAGAAACCTTCATAATGCAGTATAAAGCATCCTTAATTCTTATACGGACCATTATTACGTGTTCTAGATGAGACCTTCATGATGCATGAAAAACATGGCTATATTATTATGCCTTTTTATAAATACTTATAGTAGAGATTGACCGACATATCGATTAACGATATTTTCCCCGATATTTAAGCATTTTACCATAATCGGTTATCGGTTTTGTAACGTCGGGTTCACCGACATTCAACGTGGGTGTTTTGAGAATTACGCACATGATCGCCATTGCAGCATGGCATCTGAGGGGAAACAACTGCGTGCACAGGTAAAGTATACTTAGTTGCCTTGCTATATTTAGTAAACTTTATTTTACTTAACGGCTATTAATGCACAAATTAGATGTGTTACATAAATGACTGATATGTAGTTTATGCAGCTTGGCTCTAAGAAATAAAGACTAACTCACAGAGTCACGTAATATAATCCGTCAAGTATCACAATAAAGACGTAACTTTGCCTGAATTAAATAATATACATTATTATACATATATACATAGCCATTAATAAGCACGTTGTAAATAAAAGCGCTGAATTTAATTCTCTCTGTTGTCTACATGCTCATCATTAGTCTCGTGAAGTTCCAATAAAGACTTGCCTGAATTAAATACAGCCACTAACAAGTGTCTATATGCTCATCATTCGTCTCGTGAAGTCGCTTCCATTTTGCTGTTCACTCAGCACAGCCACCGCATATAACTTTTAACAAGATCCACTAAAACACCCCGAATATTAACATTTACTATATAACCATCATTCCGCTAATAAACATCTTCTAAATATATATAACTAAGAAATTGGATGCGATTTGTCTGCACGCATTTCATAATCTAGAACGACAAAAACGTTTCTTTTTTTCCAAAAACGTAATTGTTATATATCAGAAAAGCAATAAAAAAACGCTGTTTGTTATATTTCAATATTTTTGAATATTATTCAGTAAATTAACATTATCCAGCAAATTGTTCTTCATTCTTTAGCCTATAAACAGCTTTATAAACCTAATAAAACTGTAGTTTAAAATGAAATTACATTTCAGCATTGATATGACTCCTGTGCTTGAAAACTGACATTCTATATTTATTTTGCTTATTGGTAATGTTCAGTTAAGTGGTCTTGTAATCATTGTGGCAAAAACAGAAGTATAATAGCAAATAAATATCGGTTCTGAATATCGGTTATCGGGCACAGAAACATGCAAATAATTGGTATTCGTAATAAAAAAAATCAATATCGGTCATCACTAATTTATAGTCACGTTTATAATACTTTATGGATGTCACAATTAATTATAAGATATTAGGCTTTATGAATATGGGCTTTAGAGAAAGTGCTACCAGAATTACCATCATTAAAATACTTCCATACATTGTCATGTATATTTAAAAAAAAAAAAAAAACGTATTAAACAGTATTTGTACAGAAATGATTCTGTGCCAAGCATTTTGACCGATATATGTGGTTGATCACTATAACCATGAACACTATAAGCAGTACTCCCATAAATTATATGTTTGTGCATTTTCACTTCACAAACAAGCGGGTCTGTTTCCTTGGCTGAAAACCTGGTTTCAGATTCAGATTCAGAATACTTTATTGATCCCTGAGGAAATTATTTGGATACAGTTGCTCCCGGACAGTAAGAAATAATTAACAAGTGAAGTACCAATAACAAATAATACAAACATAACAGTACCAAAAATTACAAATGGCTCCAGTACAAGGAATTCAATATGCAAACAATATATAATAAATAAATTTGTATGTGTATGTATGTGTGTATATTATCTCACAAAACTTTGTGCAATGTATTATATATTATATAAACAATATACAAGCAAATAAACAATATCCTATTACATATAATAATTACAAATATTACAATGCCAAGTTGCAAATGGCTCTAAAATGCAAAGAAGTCAATATACAAACATTATACATATTTTATGTGTTATATATAATTTATAATAATAGTAATATATTATAATACTAATATATTACAAGATTACCTCAAATAAACCCCATGTATAGTTATACTTGTAGTGCAGTGTAGTGTAATACTTGTGCTTATATGGAGGCGTTGTACAGAGAGAGAGCCACAGGCAGGAATGATTTCCTGTGTCGTGCAGTGGAGCATTTGGGTAATCTCAGCCTCTCACTGAATGTGCTCCTGTGACTAACCAGCACATCATGGAGTGGGTGGGAGATATTGTCCAGCATTGTCCTTAGCTTGGACAACATCCGCCTCTCCGACACCACCTTCAGGGAGTCCAGCTCCATCCCCACAACGTTACTGGCCTTACGGATCAGTTTGTTGAGTCTGTTGGCATCCGCTACTCTCAGCCTGATGCTACAGCATGCAACAGCGTAGAGTATGGCATTGGCCACAACCGTCATAGAAAATCCTGAGCATTGTCTGACAGATATTAAAGGTCCACAGCCTCCTCAGAAAATAGAGGTGGCTCTGGCCCTTTTTGTACAGTGGCGTTGTGTTTTTAAGCCAGTCCAGTTTATTATCTATGTGTACTCTGAGGTATTTGTAGTCCTCCACTATGTCCACATCAACCACCAGGATTGAAACAGGGGTCATTAGTGTTCTGGTCCTCCTTAAGTCCACAATCAATTCCTTTGTCTTTGTCACATTCAGCTGCAGATGATTCTGCTTGCACCACGTAACAAAGGAATCCACCACAGCCCAGTAGGCCGTCTCATCACCACCACTGATGCATCCAACCACCACAGAATCATCAGAAAACCTCTGAAGATGGCAGGATTCTGTACAGTGGCTGAAGTCTGTGGTGTAGAGGGTGAATAGGAAGGGAGAGAGGATGGTCCCTTGTGGTTCCCCCGGTGTTGTTGACCAACACGTTAGACACACAGCATGTAAAACACATATATTGTGGTCTTTCTGTCAGGTAGTCCACAATCCAGAAGACTAGAGAGGCATCCACCTGCATTGATGTGAGCTTCTCACCAAGGAGAGTTGGCCTGATGGGTCCAGATGTGGGTTATAGGATGGAGCTGATCGAGGATGCGTCTTTCCAATGTCTTCATTATGTGGGAAGTCAGTGCCACAGGTCTGTAGTCTTGGGGGCCACTGGGACAGGGCGTTTCTGGTACAGAAACGAGGCAAGACATCTTCCACAGCACTGGGACCCTCTGCAGTCTCAGATTGATCATGAAGAGTTTATGAAAGACTCCACAAAGCTGGAGGGCAAAGGCCTTGAGGACACGGGGACTCACCCCGTCTGGTCCAGCCAACCTGCCTGAGTGGAGTCTTCTCTTTTGTCTCTGAACCTGGTCACAAGTAAAAGTGACAGGAGAGAGAGGGAGAGATAGTGGTGTGGCTGTAGATTGCTAGCTGACTGCAGCTAAGTGAGTAGGAAGTTGGGCATTAACTGCAGAGTTGAATCTGTTGAAGAACAAATTCAACTCATTGGCTCTGGTGTCACTGCTTTCAACTCCATTTCTGATGGATGGTCTGAATCCAGTGATGGTCCTCATGCCTCCCCATACCTCTCTCATGCTGTTCTGGTAGAGTTTCCACTCCAGCTTTCTCCTTGTCTTTAGCCTTATTGATCACACCCCTCAGTATTCCCTGAACCCTTCTCACCTCCTCTCTATTGCCTGCTCTGAAGGCCCTCTTCTTGTCGTTGAGGAGGGCTTTGATGTCCTTAGTCACCCATGGATTGTCATTTGCATAACAACAGACAGTCCAAGCTGGGACAATAGAGTCGGTGCAGAAGGTTATGTAATGCGTGATACACTCAGCAAGCATTGATGTCCTCACCATGGGGCTCACAAAGTACTTGCCAGTCTGTCAGTCTGCCAGTTCCTTGATTGAAAGACCCATCCAGCTGTTTCACATTAACATTAGTCACCCTTGCATGATTATAGGAGAATGATCAGTCAACACACAGCAAGCACACAGTAAAATCCAGGTCCTTTTAACTAAAATGGTAGATTACAAATGTGCTAGCTCAAAGTGCCTTAATTTGTTCTGAAGTCTTCCTTTGGTTGAATAGCATTATTCAGAATGTCATGTCCAACTTCACCCTCTTACCTAAGTGTACTTCCTGGGTGATTTGTATTTCTAAACCATTCCTACAAATAATTGTTTTTTTTTCACATTTTATTTTTAGCTTACAATTTAATGGTTTTGCAAAAACCATATATTAAATTGTGAAATATGGATAGTGAAAAAAAATCCAAGGAAAGACATAAAATAAAATGTCATGCTGTGTATCATTTTGCATTGTTTTAAAGGTTATGTCAAGCAAAACATATCTTAGCCATATCTTAGCCTCAAAATATATTTTTGATTGCTGCTCAAGTAATTTAATGCCTAGTTTTTTGACAGTGGCTGAGAGTGATGTCTCTTGGTAATGGAAGATGTTGTACTCAATTTCAAATGAGTTTTTTCTTTATGCACTTCAGTGATATTCAGTGATAAATGCAGATTGAGCCTAGACTGAATGAAACAACACAGCAGAATATTTATGTAACCATACATTGAACTGTGTATTTTACTCATGATCTATTACAACATAATTCTATTTTATTTTGAAATATGGACCATAGGAATATTTTTTGTAATGCATGGTATCTTTGTGTAGGGATATTTCACCAGATAAAATAAAAATTATGTTTAAGATGTGTGTGCTAAATCAGAAAGTTGCTGGTTCAATACCTAGTTTTAACTCTAGAAAATTTGTTTGAATTAACAGTTGGATCATCAGCATAATTGGCAATAGAAAAATACCCAGCTATAAAACCAGAGTGAAATTAAATGTTGATGGGAAAAACATTAGCAAATATGCTGATATATACAGCCGAGGATGTCTGGTCAAAGCCTGGACCACTTTGATAATAAAATTTTCAGATTTGATGGGGCTACACTTTTTTATTTCACAAGTGTCACATCTGGATGAAAAGTTTAAAAAGAGTCTTGAAGGCAAAACAGCTTGTCCTACCAAGCCCATAAAAAGCCCAGACGCCGGACAGGCGCCGAAGCGGAAACGGCCAGCCTTTATACCGGAAGTGAGCTCAGCGGGGCGTGCTACGCACATGCGTACGTGCGCGACGGGCGTGGAGCAAACAGCCTTCGCTCGCTCGCCTTCCTGTAACGCGAAGGTTGTTATTAAGGTGACGCGCTGGTGGCCGAGGGGAGCGATTTCTCTGCTCTAACCGCTGAGGCAACGATGGCAAAAATGATGCTCGTTCCACTCGGGTTCATATTTTTGTGCCTTTACCAAACCAGTGCTGCGGGTAAGTTATTATTTTAATATGTTAATATTTATTACGTAACCTAAGACGCTGTGTATCTAACATATTGCCGACCCGGTGGGACATGTTTTTATGAAGCAGAAGGGAGCGCGTTCGCGTTATTTGTCGAATTGCCGACCGTAATGTTCGCGTGTATGTACCTTCCCCGGGCCGTTCTGTCCGCAGGGCGATCGCTTTGTTACAGGTGGGGGCCAGGCGGTGCTGTGAGTGGCTGCTTGGTCTCCGGGCTAATCGCGGCCGGCCAGCCGGGCTGCCGTAGCGATAAGGGCTGGCGGTGCTCGCACTGACGGACCGGGCCGGGTTGGGGCCGAGCCGACATGTTGGCTCCCCGCCGCGTCGGGCTGCTGTCTCTCGCAGGGCGTGAAATCGCGTCATAATGATTCATCTTGGCAACATTAATTACGGAATGACTGACTAGTCAGGCCGGGCAGCCTCTTAGCTAACGACTAGTCTGTCGGCGATGACCGGCTTAACTAGAATACAGCATGACTAGCGCCGTGTCGCGCGTGATGGGGGGATGTCTGGGAACAAGGTTCCTTTTTTAATGTTTGATTAACGTATATTAAGCTGCTTAATGGCGCGATGCCTTGGTGCTCTGTGTCGCCACCCATTAATTCGGAAACCGGCCCGATTGAGTCCCCCCCCCCTCGTTAATGCGCGTCCCCCCCCTCGTTAATGCGTAACGAGTCTTTGCGGTTAGATCTGCGTGGACCCTGATTCCGCCCGCTTACCCCGACGGCTCGCACACCTGCACTATTTTAGGGGATTAATTTAGCCCCCCTCCGTATTAAAAGCATTTTCCTAAAAGCCCCGGCGTCCTTAATACGATATCTGCGTCTGTTACTTGCTTTCCCGAGCTAAATAAACCTGTTGCAGGTTGTAACGGTGTTAAGTTACAGGTTACTCCTCTGACCTTGTGGTCGGAACGACTTGTTAATGTATTGTAGTTTATTAACCGAGCGCTGTCAGCCTTTTGTCATTATTCCCATAAAGGACGCTGGCTGCTTTATACCATGGGGGTCAGACTCTCTGCCTCGTGTAAGATTCTTGTCTTTACATTTAATGTACCCCCCCCCCCAAGAATGATACCGATTCAAAGTTCAAAGGTGATTTGGGGGGGGGGGGGGCTGTGGCTCTGAAAGGTCATGCGGGCCGTTTTGCAATGGCTGCCCCTTCCCATTCTGCTGTTATGCACTGATATGTAGCGTTTCGCAAGTTGTTTCTGCAATTGTATCCTTGCACACATTTCCAGAAAACACAGCTAAATTCGATTTGAGGATCCTCTGTTATTTTCTCCGTTTAATGTGCTACTATGGCAAAAATTCTTATGTCTCTCTTGAATTATTATTTTTGTAGTCCATATTTATAATTGATCCTGCCATCCTTTTAAACGTCCACTGAAAAACAAATTTCATCTTCACGAATTCAGTTATAATTATGCTGTTGTAGATTTAACATGCTTATCATGAATACCTTGTTACAGCCTCACCGGTAAACTGCTGTTAAATCCAGAGCCTCTGTTCACCATTTCACATTTTGATACTGTTTTCTAACCATCTTTTTCATCTTTTTTTTCTTTTCCCTCGTCTGTGCTTCCATTGACCACCATGCATCTTACCAATGACCCATTTTGATTCCCTTATGAATGTAGCATTCAGTCAGTTTAGTGAGGTTACCCTTGACCCAAATGGAATATACTGAAGACTGTGGGTAATGTTTTGTCTTTTTGGGGGTAATGTGAGAGGGGGGGGGGTCACTTGATCACAAGAGTGTGAGCATGCTCTGAGGGAGGGGAGAAGGCTTAGCGAGACTCCTACCCAGCTGTGTAATTGGCTGAATTGCTGGCTGGTCTTCAGCTCCGAGCTTTCAGCCGACGGGAGGAACGGCATGCAGGTGTTTGCCCACTGAGGGCAGTATGTGCTACCAAAAGCTTTGTTGAGGGTGAGCGTGACTTGTTCGGTGCCCCCCTGTCCATACTTCTATTCCCGATGGTCCCCATGTTCTGCATCCTCCTGCCACAATTTGTAGGGCTGCTGTGCCAGCTTTCTATCATTCCCCGTGAAGGCTGTTGACTGCTTCAAGCATATCCCGTTCAAACCCTTTGTCTTGTAGTAGGCTCCTGCCTTTGCATTGTCTGTCTTAAATATCGGTGCTCGGCTCGCAGCGCCCCCTAGATGGCGTAGGCTTTAATTAGCTTTCCTTTTGTCCGTCATCTAACAGGGCTTGTTTGGTAAATTGCTCCTCTGCCTTTCCGTCAGTCTCTCCCATCGTCTCTTACATGTTAGTTTGCAGTGGACTACTGGTCTCGAAATGTTCCCTATTGGCATACCCATTTATGAGGTTAGGTGGGCCGACTCAGTTGTGCTGGTTAGTGAAGCCCAGCATTGTGCATGTGAGTTTTCATTGCATCTAGTTTAGGTGGCAGATGACATTGGTTGTCTTCAGTTGACAGTAACTTGATGGGACCACCCCCAACAACTGACATTGCCTTTTATAAAGCTGTATTAGCTGAGGGTGGGAATGCAATGAAAACTGCAGATGCCCCAACCATCAGGACAGTTCTGGATCCATTAGTGTGGTTTGTGTGCATAGCTTATATATGGTATATGCTTCTGGCCCTTGGGACCTGTTGTGTAATCCTAGGTTATACTGAGTACTGTTCGCATGTCACTAATTTTAAATTTAATGTCCTACTGCAGATGACATTTTGGCCTCGCCCATGGAAGTGGTCAATGCCACTTCTGCCATTCTTACCTGTAACCTCAGCAGCAATGCGGCGGAAGTGAAGAGTCACTACTGGACCAAAAATAACAAGACGATCGAGGCCACGAAGAAGGACTCTAAAGACAGGAGCATGGAGTATAGGTATGAGACCAATGTCTTTCGTTTGCCCATGAGAAGGATTGGCTTGTTCTTGGCTTCTTTGCATCTACTGCAGAGTCTTTGTTTAAAACTGGGATGCAAGGCGCAGGGTCCAAAGGCCAGTGGGGTATGCTGGTGTGTTCGCCAGCTTCTTAAGATGTCAGACAAGTACTAATCAGTATGTTAATACTGGTGGAGCTTTGGCATCCAAGGGCTGTCTTGGGTTATGGCTGCACTTTTAAGTTTTCGTTTAGGAACTCAAACATTTTCTTACAATTTAGCCTTTCGTCCACATAATTGCGGATCTTTTTTTCCCCAGAAGCTGGAAAATGTTCAACATTTTGCTACAATTAATCTTTCTGTCAACACGTCAGTGCTGACACTCAAAAACGCATTTTTTTTAATGCCACGGTACAGTACTGTGAGTACTGTGGAGTTTTTTTTAAATTGTAGTATTGTGACAACCCTACTTTATACACATGGTTGTATGTGAGATAATCAACAGTACATAGTTTAGAAAACTGAACTTTATAAAAAAATATTTGCAGGATAAAAATGTGCACATGATACATATTGAGCTCAAGCTACAACACACAAAATGTGTGCCACTTATAAAAATACATATACATCACATATGTATGCATACATCACATATATATGCATACATATATGAGTGGTTGTTAATGTGTATATGGTATATGCACATTAAACATACTTTCCTTCCACAGTCAACAGCTTGCCTGTATTTTATACATGCAGATTTCAGCTTTGAAGACAAAATTTTACTTGGAAATTTCTTCAGCCATGTTAGGATGCTCCTTCCCACAATGGCCTGCTTCCCCTGGTTTTTAGACCGCTGCAATGTCATATTTTGAAAGTCTATTTTCTTGTTAGTTATTCCGAGCAATTCCACCTCGTCATTGGTCCAAACAAAGTAGTAGGTTTTCTCATGAACAATTGCAGAAGTTCTTTACTATTGTCTCATTATGCTGCTCTCACTGGTAAGAACTACTGAATGTATTTATTGTATGTAACTCAGGAAAGTATATACCTACATTTTATTATTACTTGATATAACCTTTTCTCCTTTTTGTGACACTTATAATAGTGATAGTGCCTGATGCTGTATACTATGACGTGTATTATGAGCACTAGCGCTTGGGACACTTCCTGTTCCCACCCCTATGCACGTACCCAGTGTAGGCTAATATGCGCCATAAGCTACGCCATTTGCCTCTTACACAGTGTAGTGTGGAAGTGTTTCAATACTAGTCTCAATGGTGGTGTGGATGAAAAATGGTAATACTTTAGTGCAGCACGAAGCCAGTCTAATCTTTGTTAAAGCATAGTTGGTGTTTACTGTAGGAGAAGTCCTGATAAATGACCTTTAATTGATTTATTGATGAGTGGGGCTTTTATTCTGATTTACATCCTACTGTCTGGTTGTTGAGGAGAATGGAATGTGTGAATGTTACTCATAGTTGAGTTGCTGACAGAGGACATGAATAATTTGTATGTTGTGATTGCTCTCAGCAGGTACGGTATGCAGTTGTTAATTATTGCCTGCCCTTCAAATTGCAGCTTTGTGCTGGTTTTGTGCATGCTTAATTTGGGGGAGAAGAGCCCTTACTGTGATTCCCACACCATCACCTGCCTGCACGGCTTGATTTTGGCTCATCTTTTAAAATGAAATGGTCTAAAATATTATTAAATGGCAGGTAGAGGATTTGGTCCATTTTCATTTTACTAATTTTGAATATAAATACTTAGAGCTTAGCAAATGTTTCTGGGCATGGAAATTGACAGCCTTGCTGCTGTACAGGGCCTTGAATCTGGTTTTTGCTTTGTGTGTGAATGTGAAGTGTTAACCCTTTTTTGATACACCTTTGTTTCAGTTAGCTTGAACCGTGTGTTGTTACTTTGAGGAGGAACTTCTCCACTTGCAGCCCCCTTTTGGATTTCACCTGTAGTTATTTTTTTTTCCTTTTAGTTTTAAGCATGAAAATGCTTTGTGCTTCAGTTATTTTGCTGCTTATGGTGTGACTGTTCTCACCGAGTGTGACGTTAAATGTTCTGATGCCATCCTAATTTTGCTTTCTTAATGCTAGGTTGGACAAAATTGATTCCACTTCTGGAGGAGTATATGCCTGTGTCTTTCAGTTTAAGGATGATCACACCGAACAGAAGCAGATTGACGTGAAAAGTAAGTAATTTGTATGCAAATGAATCTGTAAATGAATCCTTTGTGGTTGACCTCAGTTGTGTTGGATGCTTGGTTGTACAACCACCATGCAGAATGAATATTTCTTTATGGAAAATGCCATTCAAGGATGAAATATTGGCTCCCTGCTGTGTAATGGATTATATTATAATAATGGATAATGGCCTCTCCTCCAGCTAAACCCCATGTGGTAGCATCAAAACATTCTGAGCATGGCAACGAGAAGGATAAGGGCGTCTTGGTATGTGTGAGCCATGGGTACCCACTGCCTACCACCTGGGTTTGGCTAATCGAGAAGGACTCGCAAGAGGTATGCGCTTGTTTTTGCATTTATTTTTAGATGTATAAATTTTTAGTCGCTGGTGTGACTTATACATCCTCTGTAAAGGTATACTTTAAATCGGATCTGAATTTTTCCCTCTTCATGCTGACCTCTGCAGATAATTACCAATAACACCGAGAAATACGAGATAAAGAGCACGCCCAACAAGACCACCCTGAATATCTTTGATCTCGACATGCAACTCGACGCCGCCACCTATGTGTGCCGCGGGATCAGCGAGCTCGGTCTGGCCGAGGACAAGATCCAGCTGCGCGTGCGCAGCCGGCTGGCCGCCCTCTGGCCTTTCCTGGGCATCGTGGCTGAGGTCATCGTCCTCATCGCCGTCATCTTCATCTACGAGAAGCGCAGGAAGCCGGACGAGATCAATGACGGTACGTCTGCTTTATCCCCGCTCCTGACGCAACAATGTCATCCGTCCCTGAAGAAAGTGCTACAGTCAATGCTTTATTTTAAAACGGAGAACATGGTCTACAAATGTCTAACTGCAGCACTCGCTGCCTAAAATTCATCCTTACTTTTGGAGCTACAATGGTTTTAAATTTTGTTTCCTTACTTTAGTACTTAAGTTACTGTTTTGCTTTTAGTTTTTGTTCCGATGTTTATTCACTTATTTTGTTGTTTGTTGCTGCTTATTACACATTGGTAAGTTAAACCTGCATGTTAGACTGAAGTGGGTTTCCTTTGTTTTTTTTTTTTAACCCCTTTACACCCCTGATACATTCATATTGTGCTGCATTAATAGTAGCTAAATTGCCGATGGTTGCAGAAATTTGTAATATGGCTATTTCCCTGGTTGCCTTTTCAAAGAGGCCTGGCACCAGTGAAAGTCTGTTGCATTTAGATCTGACCCTCTGTGTGCTGCTGCCCTTGAGGGCATCTGGCAGGGGCAGTTCTGCATGAAAAGCCAACACATGGTGTAGCTTATACATTTGTCCCACCTAGCTTCTGTGCTTGTCTCTGGGGAGGTTGGGGTGGAGTCCTGTTGTATTTGTGATTTGCCCTCTCCCCCAACCAAGGACCTGTGCTTGCATTTCGCTGCAGCTGGATTCCGTTTGCATATTAAAATCGTAATTAACAAAAGTTTTAATTATGCTTAAAGGTTGGCTTGACGTCATGTTTTATCTTGGCATGTTTTAAAATCCGATAAAATTCCTGTACCTTTAGCTAGCCTAAAGGTCAGACTCAGATTTTATAGACTTAACCCAGAGGTGGATAGTTCAGGTCCAGAAAGTAAAAACCCAAACCTAGATTTTGTTTTAACCAACCAGTTGTGCATAAAGAGTCAGTTTTACTTTCTGGACCTGAGCTATCCACCTTCTGACTTGTTAAGCTCTAGTGATTTTTTTTTTTCTCTTCCTGATTAGTAGCCTTAGGCCCATATTGCTCTCATATGAGTGTATGAGCTAAGAGTGTGAAAATGATTTCCTGTGTGATGGAGGTGTTATGCTCTTCAGCAGAGTGTCTTTTCTGATTGTCCTGCCAAGTCCTGTGTTTATCCTGTATGCAACAAAACTAATCGTATGTCTTTCAATCCTCATGCGCTGTTGGCATCCTGTAGATGACGACTCAGGAGCTGCTCCTCTGTAAGTAAAACATCTACTTTTGTTTTTGCCCTGATAATGTTACCTGCTTTGAGCTGGAGTTGTGAATAGTCTCGTTTTTCTTTCTCCCCCTACAGGAAGGGTGACACCACTGCCAATCACACGGACAAAAACATCCGGCAGAGGAACTCCAACTGAGAGGAGGTCTCAGGTGCGCGGGCTGATGTTCCTCCCGTTGTACGGATGCAGTGTGATTTTGCTCCATCCTGCCCTCGTTTAGTGTTAATGACTGCTCCCTTTTTCGTTATATTACTCAATTTTCCATTTGCCTGTATCTGGGATCCAAAACAAAATTGTCAAAGTCAGCTTTATTGTCAATTTCTTCACATGTACTAGACATACAAAGGAATTGAAATTTCGTTTCTCACTGTCCCATGCGCAGACAAGACACAAGAAGACATGACAGGATAGGACTAACAACAAAGTGCACAGGCACATCAAAAAACACATCCTAGCAACTGAGTACCAGTATATAAAGTTCAGGTAGCATAAGGCTTATACTTGGTACTAAAACAGAGAGATGAGTGCAATAGTAAAGTGTTTCCAGTATTGTAAATAAGTGATTCTATGCTGAGACATTCAAAAAGTGACCGTAAAAGTAGCTGTAATAGTAATAAGAATAACAATAACGGGTATGTGCAATTTGCATAGTGCAGAGGTAGTTGTTTCTGTCGGTCAGAGTCCAGAGTATTTTCTTTGGGGGGCGGCAGATTCCTCCCAACTTTTTTATTGTGGCTAGTGAATTTTTGAAAGCTGAGTTAAAGCAGTTTGTGAATTCTACCCAGGTGGCGTTTTGGTCTCACTTCCTGTACCCTATTCCACAAATACAAAGTGCAAAAAATAATCTGCACAAGGATGTACATTGCAGTTTTTCCCCCTCTCACATTTAAGACCCAGTTATTTCATTTGTAGATGTATCTCAAGGGTGATTCTGGTTTATTTTTTTTCTTTTCCCCTACAGGAATCCAGGAGACTACAATCTTGGAGCAACAGGATGCAGAATTGCGTTCATTCTAGAGCACCGTTGATGTTGAAATTTCACAGATTTTTAGTGTAGATGCACAAGTCCAAGGCTGATTGAGTGCTCTCCTAGATGTGCCAGTGCTTTTTCGTTTGTTTTTTTTGGCTCTTGTATTGATGTTGCTACTCTGACAGCCAAGCTACTGTACATCTTGATCTAGGGTGTTACTGGGGGGGGGAAACTATAGCATGGTTACTACTTTGCCTTTTCATTTGTGGTGTGTTAATATCAATACCTTAATGTGTTTTTATGTTAATCTAGGGGTTTTATGTCATCCTTGGATTTTTCTTTCTTTTTGCCACGTTTTAATTGCCAGACTCCCATCAACTTGTGCTAAAGACCCTCGTTACTAATGCGTTTTCCGAAAAGAACACTTGGGGTCCACATGCTGGCCTGTGCTCTGTGCTTGATTTTAGCAGAAAAGCCTTGGGACAGCTCAGATATCACAGCTTAAGTTAATTCAATAAATCAAGTGCTTGGGTGTGTTTTTTTAAGAATGTATTACAATGCTTAAATTACCTTTTTGCTGCACATTTTATGATGAAGCAATCGTGTGATGCGTTATACTCCTCCGGAAACCCATATCTGCCATCGTGGACTTTCAGACACTAAGTGCCATCTTTAAAATGTCAAACCAAATGGGCACCTCCATTTCAAATATTTTTGAGCAGTTTAAGGGGAAGGGGGGGTTGATCCCAATGACCAAGTGGAAGCTAATATTTGAAGTATTTGTCAAAGCTTAAACAAGTGAGTTGTAAAGACTTTCGCCATCTAATTTTTGAAGTGTTCTTTTGAGTCGTGACTGGTTGTCAAATTTTACTCTAAAGCATGTTGACGCTGAGGACATTTTGTGGAGAATTAAAGAGACAATTAATACACTCGTTTGTGTTTTATGTGGGGGCACTGTATAATGTGGAGTGGAACCTCATGGGGAGGTTCTGAAAGGTATGCAGTGGATTAGGTTTGCCATGCACAGTCTTCGCATGACTTAACCATGGGAAACAAGAGTCTCTAGTCGGCTGAACATGATCAGTTTGAACAATGGGTGAAATCAGGCTTATTTCCCCCTCATTACCGTTACACTTTGTGCGGGACAGGGCTGTGCCTGTCTGATTAGTGTGTGTGACGTGTATATACAGTGCTGTGCAATAGTCTTCGGCAGTCCAAAGAAATGTTTAAAGCTATTTATCTGGGTAGTGAGTGCACTTTTGCTCAGAATCACACACTTTTAGCATTAGCACAGGGGAAAATGTAAGAACAACATAAACTAGTAAGAATTTCTTCTGTTCTCTGAAAATTTTACTAATCTTTATGTGACTAGATAAACACCCCTTTTCAGGGGCACCTCAGCCCTTCCATATGTATTAGTTTCACCTCCAGTTCACTTAGTCAATGATATTGGCTATATGAGGGTTTGCCAGTGGTAGAGTCAAAAAAATGCATGGGTGCACAGGATGGCCGTGGCAAATACTGGATTAACTTTAGCAGACGTTTTGAAATGGCTAAGCTTCGACATGCATAACAGTTTTACACTAACATGAGTATTTAAATATTCTTGGCCGCATGAGACGTGCACAGTACTCTATGTATAAAGACAAGGTGTTCCTAGCCAGTGGCGTCCTGTCGTATTTGAGGCTTGAGCATTTTTGTTGTACACTGAACTTGTGGTGTCCGTAACGTCCTTGTGAATCACCAAACCGTCAATAGATGCTATCAGTGGTGCTATTAAGTCTTATTGTGATGCGTCCCATTTCCGGTGCTAATGCCCGCTTACGTGGCGAGCACTGTGCCATGCCCTACACTCAGAGCTGCTTCAGTCATGGGGCGGGCCTCTGTCCCTCCTCTGCGTCTGTTTCTAACACGTTGAGGTTGTAGTAATGGATGTAGGTTACAGGATATGTAAGTGGCTTTAATGTTTGCAAAAGCAAAAAGACCAGTTTCCTCTGGTTTTATAAAAATGTGCCGCCCTTTTAAGGCGATCGTGCAGCGGTGTGGTTTCAGCACTTGGGCTAACGCTTGGGTCTCTCCGCACATTGGCAGCGGTATAAAAATCCCTGTTTTTCTTCCTCGTGGTGTAATTATCAGCCTATGTCTGTTAGCCGGGTAGGTTACATAAATCCTAATATTCCCGATCCAAGTCGGTAGCTCTACATTGAGAACAGGATCTCACACCAGTGAAATTAGGGGTAGGGATGGGGGGCATTATATTCATTTAGATTATTATCATAGGCTGATGCCCTCTGTCCTGTGGGTTTCCGTTATGTACTCTGCGCTTTGTCCCAAAACCCAGACATGCACACAGGCTGACTGGTGTCTCCAAATTGCCATTGTGTATTTGTGTATATATATATCCCTTGCAATCATCCAAGGTAGAGTCCAGCCTTGTGCCCTGTGCTGCTTGAGATAGGCTCCCGGCCCCCCCGTGACCCTGACCAGAATAAGTGGTTGGAAGATGGATGAATTCCCAAGATCCCCCATGTGATGTATTTATACCGTCCCATTTTCAATGGACACTTTCATTAAAGGATATAGCAAAGAACCAGGCTGACGGCAGAACATGGCACAGCACTCCGTCATCTTAACTATTTTCATGTCGAATGATAGATGGAACAGACGTTCTCAAATTTCAAGTTTTGTCACATACACAAACACTGTATACATATGTAGTGAAAAGCTTCCCTCACCTACTCCCTGGATTGAAAAGACCTAATATGAAAAAAAATAAAAATTTAATTTAAAATCGGATCAAACAATCTGACAAAATATGAAAGCGATCATTTAAATATTTGTATTTGTATTGGCAGTTTAAGTCCGGACAGTGTGGTGGCGGTATAAAGTGTGCGGTATGTTAGCTCATGAGAGTCCTCATTTATTAAATGGACAGCCTGAGGGTAGAAACTTGATCTAAGTCTCTTGGTATCGGTCTCGGGGTTGCGGCATCGCCCGTCTGACAGCAGCAGAGAGAAAAGGCTGCTGTTGAGATGGATTGGACGTTTTATTATTCTCTGCTTTGTCCTTACAGCACCGCCTGTGGTGTGCTGCAGGTTAGGGCGTTTACACCCTACGCAAGGCTGTGCTGTCTTGCGGGGTGCGGTCGGTGATGTTCCCAGTCTGGATACTCCCAGCAGTGCTGGTGCAGAATGCCTTGGCCACATTCACGGGCCACATTTCCTCGTTGTCATTGCAAGACAAGAGCCCAGTCAACTGAAGGTGCACAAATCCACTCCTTGCCTTACCAGTCAAATGCCACCTATTTCTTTGCTTTCATGTGACCTTATATTCCTAGTGCTAGATCTAGATCCTATGAAGCCACTGCACCACCTGCGCCCCCCCCCCCCCCCCCCCCCCCCCGCGAACACCCACACCACCCCCCCCATCCCCCCGTTCCTGGCTCTCGTCATCTGCTCTCTTCCCCACATCG
>JAODKM010000042.1:13001689-13043073 GCA_026780845.1 Petrocephalus sullivani
CAAATGCCACCTTTTTCTTTTCTTTCACGGCGCCCTTTACCCCTAGTGCCACCTCTAGATCCTTTGAGGCCCCTGCACCCCCTCCGCCCCCCCCCCCCCCAACCCTCCCTTTTAAACCTCACCTAGTCCCCCAAATATCCTGCATTGGAGTCTTTCTTACTTTCCCTCTTGCAAAATCATCTACCAGATCGTGTGTTAGCGACAGATACTCACACCCATGGATTTTAACTCATTGCTAGCACATCATCGCTAACCCAGTTCAAAGTGCTGTGAGTTTGAGCCCGGGGGCACTGTACCCTAAGAAAAGCTCTTGTTTTAACAGGCACTGTGTGTACCAAGAGGGCCAGGTGTATGCTCAAAGTATGCACTTGGATCTAGGGGGCTCAGGGAAATTCACAGTACAGGTACCGAGAGGCCCTAGTGGGTTGATCATGCTTTAAGCACCAGGAGACTAGAGGCCCAAGTGGTCAACTCATTCTTAAAATGCCAATGGGCGGCCCTCACACTGTTAGTGTTGAGGGGTCTAGGGGCCCTAGTGGTCAACATTTGTTTAAACACCTAGGGATCTGGGGGCCCTCACATTGTAAGTACCATACAGTCTGGGGGACCCTAGTGGTGAGCTCACATTATAACCATCCAGGGGTATTGTGGTCAACATCCACTGTGTGCAATGAGGGTGCTTGTGTTCAACTTTCTTCTGAAATCTTGGGCCCCACAACAGGTGCGCCCTGAGGCTTGGAGGCCCCCTAGCACTCCAAGGCTCCCGAGGCACTGGCCCCACTGGCCGGGTGCTTAATCCAGTATTGTACATCCCTTGTTCTTGATGCTATTTTCACATAATGTTTTATAAAGATATAGGATACATCAAAACGTATAACGAAAGAAATTGTGCGTAAACAATTGCATTATATTTCCAGTTTGTTGAAACGTGTTATTTGAGCGTAAAGTTCTTGAAAACTACGTGTACAAACCCAACTTTATTGTAAAATCGATCTAAATTTTTTTAACTCGCATTGATTTGTAGCGATTGCTGTTCCCTTTTAACCACGAGGGGGCGCCAGGACACCATCCGAACGCCCCAATATCCACGGGAATTGAGCATTTTAAACTTGGCTTTCTAAAAACCCGCAAATGATGTCATCATCGAAACAACAGCATTATACCAGACCATTTCGTGACACTTTATTAGTGAAATATTTATTTTCAAAACCTCAGAAATGAAATATATATAATCTATTTATACAATCTCCTTATTAAGGAAATACTGTCAAAATATAACAATGTCTACTTTGGGGCATATGACCAATAATGAAAATAACATTTGGGCAAATGCAAACATATATATATATATTTTATGATGCATGGAAGCTTTTGTATCTGATCATGCATGTCTGAAAGCTGGAGATCGGTGGCGGGTTCTAAAAATGGACATGCGTCTAACTAACCTTGTGAAAGCGCTATGCACAACGGTATAGTTTGCAAAAAAGTCACGTATGTCTCCGTCCCTCCGCCGCCGTCCATGTCTCCCGCGCGGCGTCCCTCGCTCGCTCCGCTACATGGCTCGCGCCCTCCCCTCTCCCTCCGCGCCCGGGCTCCTCTCAACATAATTGGAGGCAAAAATCTGATCTTCCCAATGTCATGGACAAAAAGGAGGTTTCTCCCGCGATGAAACGGAAGGCGAGCGGCGGCGCCGAATCAGCGCCGGACGCTGCCCTAAGCGCGAACGGCACCCAGGACTGCCCGTCGCCCGCCACTATCGATGACCGGCCGGCTCCATATTTAAAGGCTCGGGCTGACAGGAGTGCCGTCATGGAGGAAGCGGAGGACGGCGAGGAGGAGCTGAGACTGCAGCAGCCGCGGCTGCGTCGCTCGGGGGGCAGTGGCGGCAGCAGCGGCGGCAGTATCAGGATGAAGAACTTTAAGCCGGGAGGGGGAGTCGCCGCGGCGGCAGCGGGCAAGAAGTCAAGCAGCGAGCTGTCGCTCCTGCAGTGCGAGTCGTCGGAGGCGACCGCTACCTCCTCCGAGGCGTGCCCGGGAGACGGCGCCCTGCGAGGGGACGCGCCTGCGGGAGCGCCGCCGAATGCGGCTGCGGAGGGAGGCGTGAGATGCGGCACCAACGGGGAGTGCAGGAGGGACTCGAGCGCTGCGGCCAGCCCGGGTCCGGGCACCGCGAAGCCGGAGAAAGCGGCCCGGGGAGAGGACGGGAGTAAGCGGGCTGTCAGCATGGACGGCTCGGCGGCCCCCGGCGGGCCCCTGGTACAGGGGCAGGGGGGCGACACCCCGGTCTCCGAGAAAAAGGACTCGAAGGTCTCTTTCTCCAACGCGCCCAGCAGAAAGGCGTCGTCTGCCGTGCACGGCCAGGGTACGGGCCGGCAGGCCAGGAACTCGGTCACGTTTCATAAGTGCGAGGACGGGCCGCAGATCGTGGCCGAGGACGCCGAGCACCGCGGCAGCCAGGCCAGCTTCATGCAGCGCCAGTTCAGCAGCATGCTGCAGCCGGGAGTTAACAAATTCTCCCTGCGCATGTTTGGGAGCCAGAAGGCGGTGGAACGGGAACAGGAGCGGGTTAAGTCGGCGGGCAACTGGATTATTCACCCGTACAGCGATTTCAGGTGAGGGGCTGGAGTGCGCTTAGCGCGCCGCCGCATCCCCGCGCTCCGGCGCTACTGGCCGGGGGCGTCGTCGGCTCGCACGGAGGGAGCCGAGCGACTGCGCGAGTCACTTCGCGCCGGGCTCCTTTTTAAGGTGCTCGTCACGTGCCGGGTCCTCGGGGGCTCGCGCGGGCGGCCGTCTCGCGGGCGAGCCGTTACTAGCTTCGCGGCGCGCGGAGCCGAGTTTCAAAGGCGCTTCGCGGATGCGAAGCATTGAATATCGATGTGATATAAAATAGTCATACTTCAGTTTATTAATTGATATGCGCCTTAGGAGCTAATGCTGAAAATTGAATTTCTCGAAGTATAATGATGTTTTGTTATCGCCTCAGTTTTGCGCGCTGCCGCTGCCCAGCTTAAGGCTTTTATACAGGGAACGTGACCTGGCCTGAAACGCAGTGATGAGCAGCACCTTCGCCGCTGACCCCAATGATCTGACAGAAAGCATTAGAGACATTACCGGCCATTGACTAATATATATTGTTGGTAATTCTTATAATTACTGGCGACTGGCTTCATAATTCAATTCGGGTAATACTTATTGCCTAAAGGTAGCGTATAAAAGAACGCTTCGACCTTTGTGCTTACCGGTGATTTATTATTGGCGATCAGAACTGAAATTATATGCTATATTATATTTGTAAGACATTCGAATGAGTATTCTGTTTTTCTGCCGATTTTTTCCCGATGCGTACGTATTTCAGTTCGGCGTAAGCATATTTGTATTAAGTAAATTGTATTAATATTATGGTTAAGTAAGAAAATGTGCTGATTTGCAGAATGACTCTATGCCAGGGGTAAGGAAATTCGTGACTTGGTCGTCGTGAATCGCCCAGCGTGTTGAGTCCTCACTTTGCAATGTCACCTTGACCTAACAGCGTGGTTGCAAACGGAAGGTCCCTCTTTTTGCCTGGAAATTCTCTGCCATTCAGCATGTCTCCGGCTTTTAGATCCCCTTTAGAAAGGGAAATAAATAATTGGCACTTTTGCGAGCAGCCAGTAGCTGAAACCCGGCTTGAGAGGTAATGATTGGACACAGCTGTTGATGTCCGTGTTCAGTTGCGTTCAATGTGATGTTTCTATAAAATATTTACTGTAGTATTTTAGTGTGGCGATAAGAGAATTCCAATGAAAACTGGATGTTATGGAGCTTCATGCAATTACACCCCTATTTATATACATATGAAATATCCCTGGGTTACAGAGCATTGACATTAGTGGATTATGTTTATCTGTTGTATATGAGCCCGTACTCATTCCCTGCCAAATTGTTTTCCTTAAACTCCAAACTGCCAGAACCCATGGTAAACGTATTTCTTTGCCGTTTTCTCTAACTGTACGCCGGTAAAATAAGTATAAGTATATAAATGTTCTGGCTTTAGAACTCTGCCGTCTGCCCGAGGCGGTGGCGGTCTGCAGGGCCTCGGCAGACGGTGTGTGTGGGACAGCGGTAGCCGCTGCAAGGCGCCGTTGCTGGACTTTCAGCACCACGGACAGCTGACGCGGGGCATCGTGACGCATCGGGGGTGGCGGGCGGGGGGAGGCCGGCTGAGAACGGGACCGAACTGTTCGGGCACTTCAGATAGTTTCCATAGTACTCTGTTCCATGACCTAATCGCTGTCAGAGTCAGCACCTTTGCGTACTCTTCCTGCTGCATATTTGGCTTTGTCGACAATGGGGTCACTGATAAGGCGGGCAGTGTGATAAGTGTTCTACAATATATATATATATGTGTGTGTGTGTGTGTGTGAATATATATAAGCCATTCAATTTCCAGACCACTGCATATGCGACACAATGAGCCTCATGCACTAATTACTACAGATTACCATAGATTAATATGTTTCTGTAACACACATTAACAAATTCAAACACTAAATAAACATAGAAATCAAAATATCTAAATAAAACCTTTTTAGTAGGTATGGGAGTGACGGGGACTGAGTGAAGCTTCTGTGTGTAGCCACAAGCATTGCATTTAGCGTGAGAGCAAGGTTCATCCAGTTACTTGGCACCCCCTGGAAGTGGGCTGGGGAGCTTGTTCAAGAGCCTAATGGTGATATGACCATTCTGTTGACCATAGGATTGAAACCGGTGACCTTGAGATCACAGATATAGAGGACTCTCTTACTGAGCCACACACCACCTCTGCGAATGACATCGATGGGTTGTGGTCATGTTATAGCATCTCACTGAGAGTGGCCAGCCAAGAGGAAACCATGCATGTCTTATATACATTTAATATTTGCTGTACTTTATTGCACTTACTAGTGTATGTCTGCATGATTTATAATTGATTAAATTAAGGGTGCTTAGCTGCCTCGTTTGCATTGGATTGGTGTAATCTGATGCTTATGTAATATGTCATGGTGCAGTTGGGCGATGATATTGTAAGTGCAGAGGAGACCTGATCACTGTGACTGCTGTATGACGTGGGTCATTGCATCCTGGATCCAAGTGTGCGATTTGGCTCGCTTGTGGGGACGTGACTCAGCAGTGCAGTGGGTGGGGCGGGGGGGGGGGCACTCTGATGCAGAGGTGGCCTTGAGCGCTTGCTCCAGCTAGGAAGAGGAAAGGGTGTCCCACTGTTTCCTGGACCAGTCTGCTCTTACACCTCTCACAACGTTGCTGTTCATATGAATCTTTTTATTTATATATAATTTATATGGCCAACAAGCTGAAATTTCTACTGGAGCATTTCTAATTTAAGTTCCCAGATGGGTCTTGCTGTTTTCCTTTATTGATGTTTTTTGCTCTACACTTCAGCGAAATATCTCAGTGGGCGAACTGTAACTTCGTAAGCGCTAAGCTTCTTTAGGCTATGCTGTCTGCTGATCAACTACATAATAGATTCATTACATAAACATATGGGAGGGCAGAAATATTCCCCCGATATTTATTCACTTCATTTGAATTTTTATTTATATGTAAGGTGTAGTGATAGTCATGTAGTTGTAAGAATGTTTGTAGAACTTTATTTGAGAACCCTCTGGCATGTATGTATTCGCTTCCCGTGTTATTCAATCCGAGACTTCGTAGAGGTCATGTATATTTAAGGCCAATTTTTCAGTTTCCAGTTTTATATTCCTTCCTCGTTGACAGAGTTAAAAATCAATTCGACAGATGGTTCTGGTTTCATCAGCCGCTGCTGCCTTCAGAATATCCTTGTTTTGACCTTGCAGTCTGTACAAAGGTAAAGCTTAATCACCAGCATATCAGAAAGATGTTATAATGAATTCATCTTTATACACGTCTCAGTACATACAAGCTTTGTCAGAGGGCGTCCCACAGATTATGACAGTATCCTTTCAGCTGGATCCTGCCATAGCAGCAGCTTGCAGCCAATCAGATTGTTGTTGTACGCCAAGATGGCAGCACAAATGCCCTCTGGGTAATGTTAATTAAAGAAAATCCTGTCTCAAAATCCGAAGTGGATGTTTTATTTTTAGTGAGAAATGGTAGGCTGGTTGAAAAGCAGATGAATAACTTCTGATAATAATTGTAAATGTGGGAATAAAGTGTATTTAATTGGAAGCGAATGCAATATTTAATTTGGTCGCTTACAAAAAGTTTTCAATTTCCAGGCAAAGCTCACAATTTTAACATGTCTTTTTATGTTTTTCTTTATTTCCTACCTTTGCAGGTTCTACTGGGATTTCACAATGTTGCTATTTATGGTAGGAAACCTCATCATCATCCCTGTGGGCATCACTTTTTTCAAAGATGAGACCACCACACCATGGATTATCTTCAATGTGGTGTCAGACACTTTCTTCCTTATGGACCTAGTGCTCAACTTCCGCACTGGCATTGTGATTGAGGACAACACGGACATCATCCTTGACCCCAAGGAAATAAAGAAGAAGTACCTCAAGACCTGGTTCGTGGTAGACTTTGTGTCCTCCATCCCAGTGGATTATATTTTCCTGATTGTGGAGAAGGGCATTGATTCCGAGGTCTACAAGACAGCGCGTGCCCTAAGGATAGTGCGTTTCACAAAGATCCTCAGTTTGCTCCGCCTTCTGCGCCTTTCCAGGCTCATTCGCTACATCCACCAGTGGGAGGAGGTATGTGGGGTCATGGACAAAGACATTAAGGTACACCCACCAATGAGAGGGCAAGGATGGGCTTAGTTCAATGTATAATGCTATGGTGTATGTTGCGCTGGTCAAACAAATATTATTTACATGGGGGGATAAAAACTAAGTGATTAATAATAGATGTGCTGCTTTGGTTACCAAAACACATGACAGTGTAGCGTGTCTATATTTAAAATACTTTTCAGTTGAGTGGTTCCCCAGCACACAACCTTTGGAGGCTGGAGTGAACAATAGGGACGTCGTGCTGTGTGTTGTTGTTTAACTCTAATAGTGTAGCTTTCACTCTTTAACTCATGCTGTTTGTCAGTAGTTATTAGTAGGAAGAGAAACACACTAGAATCATCTCTGTTTTTATGCTTACATAGTGCATTGGTCTGACTGCCTATTGGCAGCTATTT
The DNA here is from genome assembly GCA_026780845.1 of Petrocephalus sullivani. NCBI lineage: Eukaryota > Metazoa > Chordata > Actinopteri > Osteoglossiformes > Mormyridae > Petrocephalus > Petrocephalus sullivani. The sequence continues at coordinate 13,008,840 of JAODKM010000042.1, forward strand.
GGATTAAGTGAGTAAGATTTTATGGCCTATTTAGGAAGTTTTTGCTGCAGTTATTATCTGAATGTACGGTTTAGCTCAGAGTTTCAGCCTCAGTAATAATGCTTATCCTTTGTTCTACTGTAATTGAAACTGTGGCTAACAACAGCGTGCACACTGCACACTATTCATGTTGATTGGTATCATTGCAGCAAGGGTAAGTGAGGGAATACATGCCAGTGAGTGTAATTGGAATGTAGAAAACACAGAGGTAAATTCTTTGCTATCTGCAGCACCATTATGTATGCACTCTGGGTCTTGTTTGATGCGTCATGAGTGCACTGCGATAAGCAGATGCAGGATTCGGGAATCTGGATAGAGATCAGCTAGGTACCATCCATACAACCACCTTCCCTCATCCTCACTCACTCCCTTTCTCCTTATCCATACTTTCCACCTCCTTCATTATCCATAATAATTTTCTTACCCATACTGCCTTCTTCTCCTCTTTATCTATATTCTAGTGTTCACTCAGCTTTTTTTCTCCAGCTGTGCTTGCAGTCTGGCATGGAAAGAATAACAAGGCTGCTATGTTTGTCTTGGTGACGGTACTAGATGCTGTCCATCATCACATGTCATTCTGGCCCTGCAGAAGCCCCTTTCCTCAGTAGAACAGAACCCTCCACCCGTTTTCTGTTATATGTCATTGTACTAATGGGTGCCATTTAAATATTTAAATTTACGTGGTATGGCACATATCCAGGACGCCTGGAGTCCACAGCTCCCTATTGGACCTCTTGTTTATCCCCAACCTCATCAGTGTATCGTCACATGCAGGCCCAGAGTTGCTTAGCAGTATTTCCGGAACTACAAAAAGAAAGGAACAACCCTGTTGTTCTCTTTTGAGAACCCAGTCCGTCTACTCATCGTATCAAGTTCTGCCTTGTTAGTTGTAACAGCAAACCCGAAAAATCCATTGAAATGCAGCCAGGTAATCAAAGCGGACTACAGGAATCCGGACCAATAAAGCATGTACCTGATTCCCATTCTACTTCCGCTTTAGCTACAGGAATTGTCCTCTAGCCGGGCACAATGACTCAGGTGTTTATATGTGGCTTGCCACTTCATAAATGGAATATTCCTCTTGATTGTAGAGTAGTGTTACAAGCATTTAAGCAGACCTTTCTATGCGTAAAAAAATGTAAAGATTGGAGAAACTTGTTTGCCATAGTGCTGGTGAGGTTGTCAGAACCTTTTAAACTTTCAAACAGTTCTCGTTAATATAGTCACATCGTACAATATGAAGTTGAGTGATTTGAAAACACCACACCACTTTAGAAACGCTCTGGAGATTTGCTTAAACTGATTCGGATTAATAGAGCTCCCTGGCCATTTATGATAGGAGTTCCTGTCTACATGGACTGGCTTTGTTAATGATCATTAATTTGTAATTTAGGCCTACACATTCTAAGATTAGGTGTGCAAAAGCTCTAGCTGGTAATGCACTTTGAAATCATGTTGGAACAAGATGAAAAGCACTTCTCTTTTTTAAAGATGTTTTCATTTTCAGATTGCTGTTTGTGGCTCAGTCTGTGATAGTGTGATGAATGTTGAATGAGCTTAAAGTCAGTAGGGGCACGCCTTGTCCCCATTTAGCAGTCAGCGCTGTGCTGTCTCTGGTATAGCAGACCACAATGAACCACAACAAAACGCTGGTACCAGTGTCTCATGAGCAGCGTTGCCGAGGGTTTCATCCAGAGTCAGCTTCTCACGTATGCCATCTATCTTACAGTGATTGGGTTTTAACAATAAACATCCTGTAAAAATACATGTGTTTTAAAAAGTATCTGTCTTGACAGGTGAAGATTAATGGATTGGGTGATCGATAAAGCGGCCAGGCGTAATGCAGAGGCTTTGACGCTTGCAGAGCTGATGACAGATGCCTGAGGAGCCGTGTAGGAGGCCCAGGGAGGCTCTGCAGGATTGTGCCAGCGGTACTGTCAGTCTGTATCAGGGGGCACCCCTAAACCACATCATCTGTCACTTTCCGGTACAGGTGACTGATGCGCGGCATCTGTCAGTGCTGGTTGTTGCCCCTCCCTGGATCACATCCCGACCTGTTACCCAGAGTTGATCTCGTCCAGCATGGAAACTCTACTTATTCTTCTCTGATCTTCTGTGAAGCAAAGTACATAAGAAATGTAGGCAGGGGGAGCCAGAGGAGAGAATCATCCAGACCCCATTGACCATAGTGGCCAGAGCATGGGTGTTTCTCAATATGCGTACTTGACCATTCTTGTGTTCTCACTCACCCGTTTTACGTCATCTTCTGTTAACCGAAGACTAGTTCCAATTCTAAGAACAGAAATACCAAGGACAGTAAAAATTCCTGGATATTATTCCTGGCCCACCCCAAATATCAAGGATGCATCGGTTGCATCCTTGCCAAACGAGAACAATCCCATGATTCATCGTGTCCCAAGTTCGATCTTGGGAGGCAAGTTAGCAAGATCTCTCTTGCTAAGACCACAAGTACGATCTTTGTGTTCATAGTATTGAGAAACACCCCATGTGTCTTTAGGGCTTTGACACTGTTAGACATTTATACCAATGGAAGGAAGCCTTTAAGGGACAAATTACAACAATACCCGATTGGCCATACCCTATACTCAGACATGCTGCATTTTGTTCCAGTGTAGGTATGTATTCAAGGCTAGATTCCTAACAAATACGAGTATGGACTGTGAGGGTGGGTAGCAAGACTGTGAGGTCTGTTTCACGTCAAGAGCCATGAAGTGCTTGGAAGCTCTGAGTCCCTGGCAGGCGGGGGACACGTCCTCTGGGGTTATTTAAGGGATATAAACTTTGCTCTTGTGTGCCTGCCGTTGTCACAGGTGCGGCCTGCTTTGTTGGTCATGCTGAGCACCATACGCTTCGCACTGCTGGAGCCCAATGCCAGGCAGCGCGAGCTGGCTATGTGCCCATTCCCAGAAAACCACACTCACAACTTTTATATATAGAAATACATTTATGAGATGGGTATAAATGCTGGCTCAGAAATGTAACTACAAAAGCTATACAAGCTATAAAGTTCACTTATTACGCATTATTAGATGTTTTTTTCTGCCTGAAAATTTTCCCTGCAGGACAGATATTAGCCTGGTCTTTTCTTTGACTGTGTAAGTTGTATTGCTCTGTGACATCAGACATTAAAACAAGTTATAGAAAATAGCTAATTCTGTTTATTAATTCCTTGTGATTCCTGTTTGTTAAAGCCAATAGCATTAATATGTGTTGAGATATTACTTTTTATGCGATTGAGAGTGACATGGTGGCTCAGTGGTTAGCACGCTTGCTTAACACCTTCAGGTCCTACCTCTGCTTCTTGTGTGTGTGTGTGTGGACATATTTAGATTGCGTTGTGGGGACCCAATGTCCCCACAGTGTGATAAAAACCAGTTATTTTCTACCTTGTGGGGACATTTTTTTGCACCTCAATTTTATAAAAATCTGCATCTGCAATCAAAAAACTAAAAATGCCAAAAGTCTCATATTTTGTTTGGTTACGTATGGTTAAGGTTAAGGCTGGGTAGGGGTTAAGGGTGTCATAGTTGGGATCACGGTTATGCCCATAGGAATGAATGGAGTGTCCCCATAAAGATAGGTATACATGGTATGCGTGTGTGTGTGTGTGGAGTTTGCATACTAACCCCTTGTCATAGTGTGTGAATATGTACAGTACTGTGCAAAAGTCTTAGGTAGTCAAAGAAAATTACATTTAAATCATTATTTTAATTTTAATGATCTAATCATTTAATGGTTTAATGATTACGTTTAAATGGTATTCATTTTGGTATAAGCCTTAATATTATGTCTGTCAAATTGTGTCAGCTTAGCCATTTCAAGACCTCTCCGAAATTCACCCCAGTATTTGCAGCAACTAACCAATATCCGCATGTATTTTTTGACTTGGCCATGTTTGGCTAACTGATACCTCATCAAGTTATCAGAGTAATTAAATTACTCAGTTAATTGAGCTTGTGGTAAAATTTAACATTACATGGAGTACATGAAATGTCTGAGGTGCTCCTGTGGAGAGGTTTGAGAACCAAAGTGTTCTTCTAGCCATCCAACAAGACATCAGTAACATTCTAGAAAAAAAGTAGAAATTCTTTTTAGTTTATATTGTGTTACTGTTAATTTACATATGATGTAATGCTAAATTGTGTTTTTTTTCTGACCGAATATACCCTTCCTACTCAGATAAATAGGCTTTAAACATTTTCTTTGACTGCCTAAGACTTTTGGACCATACTGTATGTACTCTGCTATGGATAGGTATCTCGTACAGGATGTACACCAGCCATGTGCCCTATGCTGCCTGGGATAGGCTGAATGCATTATGAAAATGCAGTTAATATAAAGTGTTACTATATTGTCTCATTTGGTAATGAGCTGTTTTGTTTAATCAACTCCTCAATGTTATAACTTAAAATGTGTCACACTTGGCCTTCAGCAAGAATTGAAGGCCAAAATTGTGAAAACAGCAGAGGATCTAAGTCTCTTTGGAGAACATTGGCAGTGATGTTTTCCATCTTCTTGAACTGAGCATTTATCTGCCATTGAGCAGCCTCACATTCCTTATGTTGCCTTGATTTCTGTCACTGTCTCGCCTTCCGAATGAGAAGCTGCAGCTAAAAGCCAGATACATCCTTGTGTGTCCCTGGTGTGATGGCATTTCAGGAACCAGATGCAAGCCAACACTTCTTCCCCCCAGGGGAGGCCATGAAGCCTGACTCATTCTCTGAATGAATATTAAGTGACCAGGGGATGCATCATTGTATGATTACCGGATGTATTTCATTTGTTACATATACTGATTTTTTAAAAGAATAATATTGTAAAAATGATGTGGGAATATGTGTCAGTGTTTCAAGTAATATATATATATATATATATATGTTGTACAAATTTGGGCCTAGGCCGTAGACATGATAGTACATAATCACTGTCAATGTCTGCCAGGAAGTATAATGTGGTCCTGGGAATGAAAACATGGCATTAATGAGTGCATTGAATGTGCTATTTGACTCTAATCAAGTTTGAATTTGTGACATTTCTTCATAGCAGGGAAGCAGTAAGGAAACTGATGACTTTATGGTGTTGGTGTGGCCAGGGCACAGTTAATATGTCAGCAGCTTTCTTCTGCCCCCAGTTTTGTTTTAGCGCTTTGGAATGTTCCAAATGCCTGGGGGAAGCTGGGATAGTATCTGGCCATGTCTTACCTCCCTTTTTGGTGCTGTGTTGCAGATCTTCCACATGACCTATGACCTGGCCAGTGCTGTGATGCGCATCTTCAATCTGATTGGCATGATGCTGCTTCTGTGCCACTGGGATGGCTGCCTTCAGTTCCTGGTGCCCATGCTACAGGACTTCCCCGCCGACTGCTGGGTGTCACTTAACAAGATGGTGGTATGCGCCAGAACTCCTTGAGTGTTTCTCAATACCAAGAATGTAAAGATCGTACTTGTGGTCTTGGCAATATGAGTCTTTTTAACTTCCCTTCCAAGAACAAACTTGGGGTGCAAAGAAACATGGGATTGGTCACGTTCGGCGAGGATGCAACTGATTTATCCTCGATATCGGGGTGGGACATGAACGTCATCTGGGGATTTTTACCGTCCTCTCTACTTGTATTCTTGAGGATTGGATCTGGTCTTCGGAAATGGAATGTGACATAAAACGGGTACACGAGAACACAAGTACGATCAAGTATGCATATTGAGAAACACCCCTGTCTCCGCAAATCCTTTGTCTTAGTTATCTTGAACAGTGGAAGCAACAATTCCACATTGAGTTATTTTGTGGCACACAAGACAAATGGACAGTAGATCCAGCTGTCTTTGAACAGCTAATGAGCTGTGTGGTAATTAGTTCCACCCACTTCCTGTTTGAAAGACAACTGAGAAACCTTGTACAAGATCTGCAGTACTGTGCAAAATCTTCCGAAACGTATGTTTATCTTCATGCTGGTGTAAACTATGATTTTATGTCTGTAAAGGTATGTTAGTTTTGCTGTAAACATCCAATATACATAGCATATCTTACCATGTTTGATTACTCAGTACTTTATCACATCATTTAACTAATTAAGTTTAGTTTATTAAGAGAGCAAATGAATGGAGTGTTGTTCTAGCCATCCAACAAGATATCAGTAACTATTTAAAATAAAGCAGAAGTTTTTGTTACTTTTTAATTGTGTTGTTAGTCATATGCGTGTATTTTAACATTAAATTATGTTTTTATGAGCAGATATACACTTACTGCTTACTATAGCTTTAAACATTTTCTTTGATGACCTAAGACACACAGTACTGTAGCTCTCTGTGTTACAGATTATCACTTAAAGGTCTTGTCCTCCAAAATTAAGAATTACGAAATTTTCAGTTTCTGTCCATTTCCCTGCAAGTCACATGACACTGCTGCCAGGCAGTCGTCTCTCATCTCTGTGGTATCAGTGAGTGTGAAGTCAGTTGGTATTTGAAAAGATCCTAGAAATTATTGTACTGCATGTGAATAAGCACCATATTCCACAATGTTCAGAACAGGAAGATAAATGGCAGTTGACTTATGTTTATGTACTAAAATCTGGTGAGGTCAATTTGTTTTCTGTGCTGCTTAGTCAGTAGGTACATTTTCAATGGCTGTAAAACACTGCACTTTTAAAACCACACACTGCATTTGTCATTGCTGCACAGAGATGGAGCTGTTTTGTTTCCTACATGACACGTGTGATAGATAATGAGTTATTTTAGCAATTTTAATGGATGCAGAATAGCTTATGGTTGTCTACTCGATTCATCGTCATGACGAGTAAGGAAATCTTAGTGGTGCTTCTTTATTGTGTGTGTGTGTGTACAGGTTTTGCTATACTTGTGACTACTAAAGGACCTCACAGGTATAGCAAATCCTCAAAAACGTGACCAGGGAGGTAATTTTTTTCGGCCCTCACTACTTCAGACTTCATTTTATAAAACAGTCTGTGAATGCAATCGAAAAAATATAAATGTCAAAAGTCTTGTATTTTAATTGGTTACTTATGGTTAGGGTTAGGGCTGGTTTGGGTTAAGGATGCCATGATTGGGATTCATTTCCCTTAGAAATGAATGGACAGTCCCCACTAAGAGAGGAATTCAAACGTGTGTGTGTGTGTGTGTGTGTGAGATGAGCGGCTCAGTGTTAAACACAAGCCTGTTTAGCCTTCCTTGTCGTCAGCAGCTCAGTTGGATAGCCAATGGCAGGACAATGCCATTAAAGTAGGGGGTCTCCTGGGAAGACATTAATGCCTTTGGAATCTTTCAAGCATTTGACTTCCTACACTAATGATGATGTGTATTTTTTGGTGGCTCTTTATGGTGTGACCACAGGCAGCCATTATGAAGGTCTAATAGGTAGTGTACAATATTCTAAGCATCATCATGGCCTAGTATCAGAATTATCCATCTGTCAGTTTTATCACATGGAGAGTTATATCTGTCGACATTAATTTAGCTTATTACTCTTATTTTACTTGCGATTTTTGTTTCCAGACGCCTATAATTCACATCAGAGAGACCAATGTCATGTTGTACAATTGTCAGATTTGGGGGAAAAATGTGGTTGTTAAAAGCATTCAATTGAAAACCTATGATCAGTGATTGTTCAGGCCACAGTTGTCGTTTTAACGCCCCCCCCCCCCCTCAATTATGGGACATCAGGCAGTGTTGTTCAATATCAGGACTAATCACACTAATCAGTGTTTATGACACTAGGCCTTTGATTCAGCAGATGCTCAGAAGTGACTAGAGGGGCTGGATATTGAGTGGGAACAGGCGTACTGGCTGTGAAACCGCCAGGAGACTTTGGGTTTGATGATCCTTTCATTCAGTCACATGTGCCCTCCCTCTTAACACCCCTCTGGTGCCGTTTGTCGAGCTCGCAGCCCACCACCGTCTCTACGTCCCTGTGCAGAATGACACCTGGAGCGAGCTGTACTCCTTCGCTGTCTTCAAGGCCATGAGTCACATGTTGTGCATCGGTTATGGCCGCCAAGCCCCTGAGAGCCTGTCAGACATCTGGCTCACCATGCTCAGCATGATTGTGGGCGCCACCTGCTACGCCGTCTTCATCGGCCACGCCACCGCGCTCATCCAGTCCCTCGACTCCTCCCGGCGGCAGTACCAGGAGAAGGTAAGACCATTCACAGGCCATAGCTAAGCACAGAGCATTAGAGATATAGCATGTGAAGTGGCCTTTCTGGTCATCTCACTAGTTTAGATAATTAATACCTAAATGTGACCCTGCAAAGGACATACGCAGAAAATATATAGAAAATGGATGGATGGATGTGAAGATTTCCTCTTGAGTTCACTTGAATCAATATAAAGGCCATGCTTCCAGTACGTGCTCAGAATGACCTTTTCTATATAGAATTACTGTCTGAACTGCTTCCCTGCTAGTTTCCATTGTGGTCTTGTGTTCTTGGGTCAGTCATTGGGTTGACCTTGTCTGTGTCTGTCAGAATTCTCTGCCTCTAGATCATGCCCTATCGTAGTTACCTTTATTTGTGATTAAATGAATCTTGTGCGTCTGTCCTGGCAATTTTTTTCAGTTGGGAATGATTTGTGTTACTTTGGAATGGCTGAATTCACTTCATGAAGTGTGAGTTATTTACTTCTAGATGTATTTGTTATGCTTCAGGTAAAAGTGGGGATGAGCTGTTGTGTCTGATCCTTCGTTTGAGGAAACTGTGGACATTTACAGTGCATAAAATGTGGACCTTAACATTTGGAACCTGCTCTGAGAAGCATTTGGGTAGAACACTGACCCCCATGCACATTTTAGTTAGATTTAGTTTGTTAAAAATCAAGACATTGGCATCTTTCTGATAATTCAGTCTTGGTCAGTATCGTTTGCCGATATTTAGAGGCTTTAGTCAATATTTAAAGTCAGCAACACCAGAGCTAAAGATGAAGATGAAGGCATCGGACAATCAGTCATTTTCTGTAATGCAGGGAACGAGGGATTTTGCAAGCTTATTCACTACTAAGAACCTCGCTATTGTTTCTCAAGTTGGTGCTACTTCTCTGATATCTCACTGCCTGAGTTATATGACGTGTTTGCTACACACGTTGGTGAGATGTTAAGAAGTAAGGTCATTAGCATCACTACAGATCTGTGGAGCTCAGAGCTTAGCTGGTTATTGGTAATATCTGACACAAATACTGGTTATTGGTATCAACTAAAATTTCCTCATTGGTGCATCACTAATTTTAGTAGCATTTTGTTTCCCCTTCGAAAGTCTGGGTTTTTGTTGGTTGCTTCCTCCTCTATTTGTGGATCACAACAGGTTTTATTTCTATCTGTGCATAAACCTGGCCTTAGACTGGTATCTAAATCACTAGTTTAATTGTTGGCTATGAACCTGGCTCCTGAAAAAATGGGTCTTGTGCTACTCAGCAGGGCTTGTTGAGGAGGCTACAAGGAACAGATTATGATTGTTTCTTAGGTATAGCTGAATGTGGATCCATGAAGTGTGCAAGGCTGAATGAGGACAGGATGATGGAGGATCATATATTTCTATATCTGCCATGTTGGTGTTGGTTGGTTGCCATGTTGGTGTTGGGGCAGGGTGCTTATAGCCTGCCCATGCTAAGCAATGGATTTCTCAGGGAGAAAAAGGCACATGGGGAGAGTGCATGACCTTCCTTTTGACAGGGGGGTCGATGAAATAAAAAAACTCACATCCCATGCAAGGTGAAGCCCCAGCGCATGCGTGGCCACTTCGTCCTTGAGCCTGGATCTCACAGCCTCTGTCTATGGGGGAGTGGGCTGCTGGTTTGTGCCGGCAGCTGCCATTTTCATTTGATTGTTTCTGAATTCATTTTGGAGGAAAGCTCTGTTTTGGGCAGCTGGTGGATCCTTCCTCTGTGCCTCCTCTGCTCAGTGACTTTGGCTATCCTGCATCTGAGCTTTAAATCAGCAGCCACCGATAAACCTGTGTAAGTTAGCCTTTCATGCTAACTGTGTAAACTATTAAAAATAGGAAGAGCAAAAGTAGGAGAAAGAGGAACATGAGTAACTCCATCCTAGTCCTCCTTAAACAGTGACTTCACGTTTGAGATGATGAGGTTCAGCTCTGATAAGTACAAACTTAATGCAACTAGACAGAGGGGGTAAATACTAAGGATTGGGAGAAGACACACTTTCTGCTCCCTGTGGTTAATTTCTAAGCCGTCAGTGCTGGGAAAGGGAATATTTATGATTTGCCGTCAGGTGGGGCTATGTCACTTTCAGGAAAGTCCCCCGGGGACGGCTGGAGAGGTCTGTGTGTGACCCTGACCTCCCCCCAGCCCAGTTCACTGTAGCCGAGGCTGACGAGTGCTATCCCCGCGGTGGAAGTGTTTGAAAAATCATAGTACGTTTTCTGGAAATCTGAAGGGTAAATCGGATGTGATTCGAGGGCTGTGGCACTGCGGTGTTTTGGCCACTGCAGTGGAGCACGGGTGTGTCGCACTCCTGCGGCGGGCTCTGTGTCAGCCGTCTCCACGGGATACCAGTGTGGAGGGACTGTGCGGGCACTAATCTGGACAGGCTGATTGTGGGACAGCCTCACGGAAGCAGGCATGGCTTAAAGTGAAGGAGAACATATGCTCTATGCTGTTCACACCATTATCTGTGTGTCTAGTGTTCTATTTCTGTTTGCTACTGGAAGACAGAAAGAGAAAAGGAGCAACTCTGAGCAGAGTAACTCAGAGCCACAACATTTTAGTGGCAAATCGCCATGGTTTTAAACTATGCTTGTATGTAAAGATGTCAGCCGCTGGGCAGAGAGGCGGGCCACGGCATCTGACAGGCGGCCATTCATTATCTGCTCTCTCGCGCTCTCCCTAACATGACCTCCCAGAGGCACTTGGCTTCTGACTCCAGCCACTGCTGCTCCAGCTGTGTGGCGCGATTCGCTGTCTGTTCTCCTCTTACAGCGTTTTGTCTCTGTGTCAGTGCTGCCATTTGTTATCCTGTAGGGCTGTGGGCCCAGCTGAGCTTAGCAAGACTCTGATATCAGTCCAGAGTCGGGTCAGTTGGACACGCAGAGAAATGAGGAGCTGGGTTCTTGACAGAGAAGAAACCTGTAAACATGGCGAGGTGTTTAAGGGGTATGGAACTGACATTATCATGCTCCTGGTTTCAGGGGGCATAGAAGGCCTGACACATTCCTTTGCACATTTTGAGAGAGACAGCCAGTAGTTAGGGACTCGGAAAGGTGAAAGATTTATACTGGTCTGCAATTGCCAAATGCATCTACCCTCTGGCCACAAGAAGCTAATCTCACTTCATTTAGCACATCATTTGGGTTTAATTCTCATCTCGTCCCAGCTCTCTGTGTGTGTGGAATGCATTTTCTTTCTGTGATTATTCTCCCAGCTCAGAAATATGCTGCTGAGGTAAATTTCATGCATCTGATTTCCATAAACGCTAGTGCAGTGAACCAGGAGCCTATCTGGGTATGAGGCAGAGGACACCCTGTATGGGATGTATCAGACCAGTCCAGAGCAAGATGAATGTACTCTTAGGGCAATCTAGAGGTACCACTTCACCTATCTGCATATATCAGACTGGGAGTAAGCTACAGTAGTGTGTAATACACAGCGCTAGTGTGTATATGAGTGCAATGCCCTGTAACGGCCTGTGTTTCATTACACTACACAGTGTCCTCTTACATCATGTTTTTGCTGCTACCAAATAATGAGAGCACAGAGAGGTAGCATCTCTACTTAGAATTCTGCTTGACACAGTATTTAAAGATACATTTTATTGTACATATTGTTAATTTGTTAGTTATTGGTTAAATTCCAGTACAACATATGCTGTTTGTTGAACTTGATAAGCAGTGACCTCTATGGGGCAAAGAAATCTGCAATTATATGTACAATAAGAACACTTAGAGGGAAACAGGCAGCTTTTCAATAAATAAAGATGAATTCTGAATTTCAGCAATAGAAGGCAACTTTAAAATAATTCTGAAGATGAGACACGAGGTTGTTGCGCATCTGTGTGCTTGTGTGTGTGCATGTTTGTATATGTGTGTTTGGTTTTTATATGTGTGACTTTGTAAATGTTATCCTACCCTTATTGGGATATTTTTGGGAATTATGTCTCCTTCAAGGAAAGTTCACTCTAAAAATAGAAGCCCTCTTCCCATTGGCTTTTCCTAAAAAAAAGCACATTTCTTATTGGTTACTTTTCCCAGGTGGATTAATGACTGGTTTAACCAGCAGTGACAGTATATGTTAATCCCTCCCAACATATGTTTCAGAACCTCTTGCACCATATAAACAGAAAGCAAAATATTTTAATGGAATCATCAGTATGATCCAGGGGCAGTTTCTTAGCTGCTAATGCATCCCCTACTGTGTCCTCCTGTGGTGGAACAGAGATCAGCACCATCATCTTTCAGTGAGGTACATCATCATCATCTGCTTGTGTAATAGCTCCCCTGCTACACTCAGGATCGCCATACACAGTTTATAAGGCCACTGAACAGTCAGTGTACTTCATTTTCTAATACCTGCTTTGGGAGCTATCATTATTGATCAGGGATCGTCAGCCTGTGTGAACACGGACATTGTGTGAACATGTGTCCATGGCAAGACTCATCTGTGTCCAAGGCTAAATGTTTTGGTGGAGGAAAAAGAAAATTATTCAGGCTGTTTTTTTTTTGAGTGCCCGCTCCATGATAAAAATAGCATTTTGATCAAAATGTCCATCAGAATTCATCGTGGTGTTGACCCCTGCTACTGAAGGTCGAGAGGTCGCCATAGTCAGCAGATGCATTCATGTAACCTACAGCTTCCCTATTCTCAGCTGTTCCCTGTAACTACGGGTATATTTCACAAATGTTCCTGCACTTCACATAGACTGGAAGGTCACAAGAATGTTATTTGCATCACAGTGGCAGTCCTTTAAATATAAAATATTGATATTCATTCATCTAATTCATCCATCTTCCATACTGCTTATGTAGTACGGAGTGACGGTGACCAAAATGTTTATGGTGAGCCTTTTATGTCAGTTTCTTCATATTTCTCTTTCTCTTTGCAAGTTATAGTAAATAAACACTTGATTCTATTTGTTTTATTTACTCATTTGAAAAAGCACAATGGTTAATTTTTTCCAAATTGTGGATAAGCTTGGAATGTACCAATCAACTAGGCCTAATTGGCGTCCTTAATGAGAATCGGTGTTATTTCGACTCCCAGACCACCCCATGCTTGTGAAGAAGGATTTGCTGTCCTGTGTTGTAAGGCATAGAAGGCCTTGCTTGTGTCATGGCATATATTTTTGGCTTATTTAATGGTACAGGACAGCCCGTGTCGCCTGACCCAGCAGAATGTTTTGTACTTGCAGTGCCAGCCGCTTTGTGTCTGATAACGGCATTAACAAGGTCAGGAATTTTACATGAAGGGGATGCAAAGCAGCTTCGATTTCAATATTGCATTATTCTGCGCTTCAGATTAAAGTCTATTATGGCGAGTTTAGGGCTAAGGTCTTACATTTCAGGAAAGTTGGGTGTTTTGTTGGTTTTGGTTAGCTTCACATGTTAACTTTGGAAGTGATTGTTGGTTATGGTTACTTAGATAGCATGTTTGCAGTGAGCAGGAAAATTGTTTTGTAAAATAATGCTTATGTATGAGTAATGAATGAATGAATGTAAAATTTATATCAGTATTCAGTGCCACCCTCAATAACAAATGTCACAAGACAATTTAATAAGGATGGTGAACTGAAGTGGCTCTTCCCCTAGTCTCATTGCCTGACACCAGACAGCCAAATTCTTAGCTTGGAACCTAGGAGAGAATTCAGTTCTTCATTCACTGTAGCATTCAAGATGCATTGTCTAGAAAAGCAAACATCTCATCACTGCTCCTGTCTCCACAGTACAAACAAGTGGAGCAGTACATGTCCTTCCACAAACTGCCGGCAGACTTCCGGCAGAAAATCCACGACTACTACGAGCATCGATACCAGGGCAAGATGTTCGATGAGGAGAGCATATTGGAAGAGCTCAGTGAACCACTGCGAGAGGTGAGAATGAGGCCAAGGTGTAGGTGAGAGCTGTTAGTCTGCAATAAATTGCTTCTCTGTTATGTAGATAAATGCTGACAATAAGAATAAAACAATTTGAGCAGCTGGGTAAGTTTGTTACACATATTATGCTGGCTAACAGAGAAGGATATTCACTATTACTATAGAGTGAAAAATTGAACCTGCATAAAATACTTAGAGTATGGTGTGGGTAGGGTTTAAAACTGCATTCCTCACGGCACTTTATAAGGAGGCTCAGGTGGTAGGAAGTGTAAATGGCCTCTGCTATATCTAGAGCTAGACTGAATAAGAAAGCATGCATTTACATTTCAGAAAGCTATCTTTTGCAATATAGCAAAGCACTTCGAATGACATTGAAAAAACAGAAAACTGCTGAACATGTGATATTAGACCATCCTTTTTCTGACTCATGCAGGAAATTGTGAACTTCAACTGCCGCAAGCTGGTGGCCTCCATGCCCCTGTTTGCCAACGCCGAGCCCAATTTCGTGACGGCCATGCTGACCAAGCTGCGCTTCGAGGTCTTCCAGCCGAGAGACTACATCATCCGCGAGGGCACGATTGGCAAGAAAATGTACTTCATCCAGCATGGGGTGGTGAGCGTGCTCACCAAGGGGACCATGGGTATGAAGCTCTCTGATGGCTCCTACTTTGGAGGTACGGTGATCTCCTTCTGTACCACTGTATGCACTGAGTGAGTTACGCTTCATACACAACGTTAATGACAGTAGTGGGTATTAAAGCATAGACCATCTATATATGAGTGCTCGTATTATCTTGAAGTTTGGAAAAATGGCCTTTAATTGGTCGTTTTGGTGTCTGTTTGATTTTGGTAATTTATATACCCTACCCAGTCAAATGGTGTTACTGTCACTGCCTGTAATATGTTCACATAAATATTACAGCAACAAGATAATGAAGATAAATAGCTGACTGATTTCAGCATTTAACTTCTATCTTGCCCCCCAAGCTTCCTGCCAGAATGTCCCAGATTCAGAGGTTTCCCTCTGAGCTGGTTTCAGGACCCATATGTGCTGCTGACCCAGAAAAAAATCAGTGGTTTCTCCCATGTCTCTGGGCTGGAAATCAGAAGCATCAGGATCCAGGGTTCAGCGATGCTACAAAAAGCCAGCAGCCAATATTGCAAAAGGTCAAAGTTCAGTGATGCTACGTGTATTATAGGAATGGACTTCTTGATGCCTCCTACAGCTAACCTCTGTAGGGCAAATGCATGTATTCCATTCCCAGGCTGATATTTCCATTCTCCTGACCTGTCCCATTCTCTTCGCACCTGCCTGGCCACCATTCACCTCCTATAAACTTGACATGATTATGTGACTGTGTCTGCAGTTTGCATGAATGGGCATATGAAAATGGTCACTACTGACCCTCTAATGTTTGCCTGTACTAATGAATGGAAATACACATCTGTAGCATCTGTAATGCTTGGGCTCATGTGGTTTTCGATATGTGGTACTTGAATAAGTTGTATTCAGAGAGACTTGTGCATGAATACCTTTGATGTGGCTTGACTAACAGAAAGAGAAGTCTTAAAAAGTTTATAAAGTTTAATTAAGGGATTAGACCGTAGTTAATTGTTCTGGTTTCTCAGTCTTGTTGGGAAAGTGTTTGTGGGTGACTGGCTAGACTGAGCAATGATTGAGTATGCAAGACCAAAAAATTGCCTTCCTGGGACCTATAGGATCTGAGCCCCATATTGTGTGGAAAGGCAGGGTGTCTCCAAAATTGCATACTTACACAGTATGCCCTGAACTTCATTAGAAGCCTACTACTTGACTATTAGTATAGTGCGTACTGTATGTATGCATGAGAAAAGTAGAATTGCATTCAGACACGCTGCGGTCGCCGTCTTGCATATTACCTGACTCAGATGTTTACCATTGACGTAGCTGAAGTTAAAAACTGTTAAAAACAATCCATGAAAAAATACACATTTGTGTCAACATATGCAACTGGGTACTGGTTCCTACTGATATTTGTGACATTTCCTCATGCCATCTTGACACAAATTTCTGAGCAGCAGTGTTCCTCATCTCTGGCCACAGCTCCAGTGGCCTTGTGGGACAGCATAGGGTTTGGATTCACACTTTGGAATTTCACAGAACGTAGTGTCACCCGGGTACTTTTCACCTATAACTCACCCATACTGAGGATTCAGACACTGCTCATTTCACGTACTACATTTCTCCTACTACAAGTATGCAATTTTGGATGCACCCGCAGAAAAGTTCAGGTGACTGGGGAGCAGTCAAAACCATAATAAACAGCAGCATCTTTTAGTTTCTTACTGTAACGCCCCCCCAGAGATCCAGATCATAATTTTGAAATCACTCACCCTTGTGCGAGGGCCCAGCTCTAATTAGCTATGCTGCACCTCTAAAAAGAGGCTAAACAGCGTCTTGTTTTTCCTTTAATTAATCTGACCCCACCTCAGACCTCAGGGCAGAATTCCTTTCAGAGAGAGGAGGCAGTGCAGGGGAATGTTGTCCTGAACTGTCCCGTGTCCCAATGACGTGACACAGAGGGATAAGGCTTATTAAACATGGCTTAGATTCAAGACATAACCAGGAGAAACAGCTTTATTTAGAAGGAATGTTATTTTAATGCACCATAAACATGACTTAAACCTACAGATACAATGTAAATTCTGCTACTGACCAGTGACCCTTTTAAAACCTTATTTTAAAAAAGGAGTAGTTTATTTAAAGAGTGATGCTTCTGAGAATTGCTGAGAATCCTCTTTTTCTTTGAGCTGTGTTTGCCTCCCTCTGCTTGGCTTACTGGCTTTATCTATTGAGCGGAGAGGTTATCAACAGCTTGGCACTGCAGTCAGACACCTGTTCAAAGATTGATCCCTACAGCTGAGGCTCACTGCCTGCTTTAATGTATTTCTTACTTTTCCTCTAAAGAAGAATGTGTTGGAATAGGAAAACAGTTTTACACCATTTAGAATGAAATGCGAACTATCGCAGTCACGGTTTGAACAGGGACAGATGCCATTGGAACCCTGTTTAGACCGTAGCACTGTTTACACCCAACTGATGGGCTTTTAAAACAGGTGGAATATGACAGGCTTAAAATAACAGCTCTCCCCTGTCCATCGCAGAGATTTGCCTGCTGACTCGGGGCAGGCGCACGGCCAGCGTACGGGCCGAGACTTACTGCCGCCTGTACTCACTCTCCGTTGACAATTTCAATGAGGTTCTGGAGGAGTATCCCATGATGCGCCGGGCCTTCGAGACCGTGGCCATCGACCGACTTGATCGCATTGGTGAGCAGGCCTGCTGTGCATCGCATTTCTCACACAGGGCTCATGTTTTTGCACTTCTTAGAGAGCCTCCTGTGAGCTCAGTATATACATATGCATCTTCAGAAGTCACTGACATCTATAGAAAACTGTGAAAACTTCATCTCCTAAACATGATCAGATCTTATAATTGTTACATATTATGTTCACTTTTACATTGTTATTTATTAATCAACTGTTGTAGTTACAATAAAAATGCATGAAATGTTTTGACCGAGATGTGTGCCTGTCTGTACTTTACATACCTTGTTACTGTATGCGAAAGAAAATCATAGCTTGAGTTTTAATGTAGAATGCAAATAAGTATTTTCCCTAAATATTGATTGTGTACCAGCTGGTCTGGGCCAGCTGTGGGCATTTCCCCACAAATAGTTTTTTCTTAGGTTTTGCTACATTTATCTGGACACTTTTTCTTGAAATTTGCCATCCTAAGTACAGGAAAACACATACATGTACAAGCACACAGCGTCGGTATGACTCAGCAGAAAAAGTGGCCAGTGGTCCCTTTAAGAGGCTGGTGCTACCAGGTGCATGTTTGTGGGGGGGTGGACTTCAGCGGAGACGCTTTCAGGCTGTCGGTATCTGCTGCTTTGCGGACTTCCTCAGTAGTCAGGCACACTGCAGTTATATATGGGTGTGTTTACTGATTCAAGGTTTGAAATTAGTTGCATCATAACAGGCTGGTATAACTAAAGTATGAGAATCTGAAATATGCTGTGTTCAAAAACCAGCCACATCAGCTGATGAATAGATGTATACAGAAGGGAGCTCTTGGTATAAAATAGTATAATATTCATTTGATCTTAACGTGTACTGATATCAAATGCTTCTCTCTGCTAATGATATCCGACTCTCTTCAGGGAAGAAGAACTCTATCCTGATGCACAAGGTCCAGCATGACCTGAACTCTGGAGTGTTCAACAACCACGAAAATGAGCTCATCCAGGAGATCGTGAAGTACGACCGGGAGATGGTGCAGCCCGTGGACCTGCAGCACGCGCGCGCCCTCTCCAGCACCCCGCCCGTGCACGGGGGCATCTTTGCCCCCCCAGGCCAGCCCCCTCCCGGCTCCGCGATCGGCACACTGCAGCAGGCGGTGGCGCTGAGCTTCTGCCCCCCCATGGTGTGCCCGCTGGCGGGCCCCAGCACCCTGCAGTCACCACGCATGACGCGGCGATTTCAGGTAGTGCAGGGTATCTCCAGTCCCATCTCCATGTCCCCAATTGGGGCCCAGCCACCCCTGCCGGGGGGAGTCTTCGCCTCGGCCCTAGCCAGCCCGCCCGTCCAGAGCCCGCTGGCCGCTGGAGGGATGGCCCGGACCTTCCAGTACAGCAGCAGCCCGTTGGGCGCCGTGCCCTCGGGCTCCCAGCTCTCTCTGGCCCAGCAGCCTCTGGGGCCCGGGGCCGGCCCATCACAGAGGCCCATCTCCCACCGGGCTGGCGGCGTGAGCCCCGAGGCTGCGCTTCTGTCGGCCTCGCAGCTCTCCCTCCCCCAGGAGGGCCCCCCTCAGCTCGGTCCCAGCCCTCCACAGTCTGCCTGTGTTTCTTCCACCCTCATTGGGCCTCCTGCTGGAGCACAGTCTGCCGCACCAGGGACCTCGGGAGTCAAGGACCCCATGCAGCACAGGGTGTCACTCTCCCATCAGGTGTCCCTGGGAACCACCCCGATCCCTTCCCCCTCTCTCCCCGGCACACCCACTGGGACGGGGGCGGCCGCTGGCCCCAGCCCGCTAGACTCTGGGGCCTCCAGGAAAGATTCCTCCAGCTGCCTTCCTGAGACGGACACTGCGAGACACAGGCTGTCGTCCAATTTGTGACCCAGACGGAGCAGCGTAGCTTCGGATACGTGACCTTAAGGGCCGCCTTTCTCTTACTGAGCCCCCAGCCTTGAAGCTCACTGTCTGAATGTACTAATGAATCTGTGGGGATGTGAGGAACAAGAGGAACAATGGACTGATATTAGTGAAAACACAAAGTCTACACAAGTATAATCGTTTAACGGATAAACGCAGATAGTCTGTTTGTAAGCCACCACGCAGGCACATAGCCACCGCGCTTTCCCCATTTTGCCTTGATGCCTCAGTAAAATGCTTCCCTCATCGCACATGCATCGATGCACCATATCAAATATATTCTGCACACACTGCGCAGTGCTAAAACAATGCAACCTGGCTGGAGCTGGAACAAATGTAAAATCAGGGACCTGCTTTAGGCGAACTAATGCTTTGCAACTATGGTTTAATGTGTCCTTTTCCTGCAGTCAGTGGTAGCTCAACAACTGTGTCCTTCTCATGATGCTGTCATTTTAGTATTGTTTAAAAAATGAAAAGGGAAAAAAAAAACTTAGTGTTTTAGACCGCTGGTCGATCTTAAATCGATTTGTAACAAAAAATGAGGAGTCTTAATCGTATTTTCTCCAGACCAAAGCTGAGCTTGAACACAAAGTAGAGTTGTAGCTATGTTAACTAAGAAAAAATTTTAAGAAAATGCCATTTATTTAATTGCCTTGATTCCAACTTCAGAAGCCATATCCATGTCTGTGAATGCACATGTATGTGTATCTGTGTGTGTGTCTGTATGCATGTTGCTTCAAGAATGAATGTTTTTCCATTCTTTAATTGGTTTGGCCTGTTCTCGTTCCCTTCTTTTTAGAAACAGCTGACAGTGAAACAGGCTTTGCTCCTGACTTTTGGGTTACTTCAGTAAAATCCATTAAGAAACGGCTTGCCAGCTAACAGCAGTTAGCCAGGTAGTAATTTGTACCGCGATTTGTTTATGATTCATCCAAAAGTATTTTGGTATGTTGGACCCTGGGGAATTGGTCAGTGTTGCATTAATAAGAGGTTATGCAGTATATTTGCTGCCAGTTTATACTGTGCCCGTCTCTGGTGACAGTTGAGGAATGCTACCCATCTTGCCACATGCAGTATAGAACACCACCATCTTGTGTAACCGTTATTATTAAGTCACATTTGGCCAAACCAGTTCATTAGGTTTTCTGTTGATTTCAATTTTATAGTCCTGTGGTTTTTTTCAACTAATATGCTCTTGATAATCTACAGATAAATACCGTTGGATGCCCCCTTGATGATGAACCAGGTCCCTCACACCTTGAATCTGGCCTTCTGATTGTTCATAATCTAAATCTGCTTAAATTATTGGAACAACGCTATATGTCATTATATGTGCATGCTGCAACCTGAGTAATGAGATCTCTTTTGACAGGTATCTCTATGATTTAGGTCAGCTATTGAAGAAGAAAAGCAGGCCTCCAAACCAGCTCAGGCTTGGTACTGATAAGTGTGATTCCGAGGAGTCCTTTGATACAGAAATGGTATGTTCTGTTTGTGTTTGTTTCTCGATGAATCAAAAATCCCTCTTCTGTGACGAATAGCAAAAAGCAGTTTGATGTGAGACTTTCCAAATTATAGATATGTCTATTACACCAATATAAACTTTGGGAGTCAAATGGAAACATCACATATATGTTCTCATGTCTAAGCTTGCGTGAAGGTAATGTTTCATGGACTGTCAGATTTGTGTAGATATGGATGAGTAGATTTTGGTTGTGTCATCTTGGTTGGTTGTGGCTTTAAGTGAGGGGATGGATAAGGACTTATGCCATATGCGAGTACTGCACCACAGAAGCCACTGTCTTTATTCCAGAGTCATTGGGCAGTTTAACTACCCTCTGATACTTATGGAACATACACAACACAATGAACTTAACTTGCATGGGCATAGGGAGACGCCTTCCTTAAGAACTTTTCCAAATTGTAGTGTTCTTTGAAAATATACTGTACACGTTAGTCGCGTAGTTAGTGCTCACCTGTTTATTTCCTCTCCTGTGTGTCCAGCTCACCAACCCAGCCAAACACTTGAATATATGTTTATGTTTCTAAAATTAATTTTCAAACTTTAAGTGCAATAGGGTATATATAACTCCTAATGTAAAAGTATATCGGAAAGTCCTCGCTCTTCTTGTCTTCTATGATAACATATCATGTAAGTTTTTAACCTTTGCAATAAGACATACATTAAAATGCCCACTACTACTCAGAAAATATATGTTTTGTGTTTTCATGGCTCATATTCTCTTAGTGACCTCTTGTCAGCTGCCTTTTTCAGTGTGTGTTTGTTATAATAGCTGTAAATTATATGGAACAAAAATCAGCTTTAAGTTGCTTTGGAATGAGTCATTCCTGTGTATGGGCTACTTAATCACTTCAGTAGCTAAGTTCACCTAAATTCCGTGTTCATTCCGTTCACGTTTCGGTATTCAAGGACAATATGTAATCTGAATTTCTGTTGTTTCTGTTGTTTTTAAAATCAGCTGGACTATAAGAAGCAAAACAGTATTTGCTGCATTTACATTTTATTCTGTCATTGGTACATCTTAATTGTCTTTGCACAAATAAGGAGTACTAGTACTGATTTAATTTACTGCATGTCGTCTCTGATCCTCCATCCTTACGTTTGTGGAATGATAAAAACATTATTTTGTAAAGATAGGGATTAATAACTTGAAGCTCATTTGGAGGGTCCCTGCTGTTTGAATTACTGTCGTATTCTGCTGTGTAAATGGGTAAAAGGGTTAGCTATGTTAACAAAATGAAGGAACTAATAATGGCCTGTACCATACTGCAAAACCGAAGCGATGTAAAGGCCGTTTGCAGAAGTATGACACACAATATGACTCATATCAAGCCTTAATAAGTCAATTTCATTTTAAGCCTTTTTTCATGTCTATCACATCAGAGTCTGAGTAGTGTTAGGTACTGTCCTGTTGTGTAATGTGCAAGTGGAAAATATTGATGCTTTAATGATGTTGTAAAGCTATGAATCATAACGATGGGGATGTCTGTATTTTTATGAAGCCGTTACTATACAATAAAAATATTTGATCTGTTTAAGAGTGGGTGGGGGTTGGGGCAGGCATTATGACCTTTGATAACCATTGCAGCTATTACATTGATAAACCAGTAGCCTTTTTATGTTGAATGTATGTAAGTGATGATGGACATGTAAAAAAAAAAACAAAAAAAAACAGCAATGGATATAGAAGCCACATTAATCAGTTGATGTTGGTGTTGTATGATGTAGATGTGTCTGCTTTAAACCTGTACTCAGTTCTCAAAGACCTGGACTTTGTGTAGAGGGAAAACTACTTCCATAACTTTTCTCATATGTCATTCCAGCACAGATTTACATCAAGATATTGTGTTGAATACTTTTTAAAGGAAACTTGTGCCCATAAAGGCCCACCTAGAGTTTCCTAGGTTCTAAAAGTTTTACCCAAAGGTCTGTAGATGACCAGGTTGCAGTCCCGTTGCTAGGCTTGAAAATGGGCAGCCTTTAGTCCCTCAAAGTCGTTTTTATTATCATCACAGGCATTTCACTCAGGATTACATTTCGAGCTGGTTTTTAGTTCATTATTGGTCACTTTCTGTATTCTGAGTACTGTGCACTGTTTTTAATACTTTGCTAGCTATAAAAAAATCTAAACAATAGCAAACAATGAAGAACTATGACCTGTTCTAATAAAATATAAATATAAAATACTACATTATATAAATGACATATATCAACTATATAAAATTATGTGGGATACAAATGAAAACACAAAAAATATATCCTAGAATACACCACAGCTTGTCAGTCCTGAAGCCGCCATATGTTAAAGTGAATATTTCAAAGGGCTCTGTTTCATTTAAAGACTTGTTTGAATTATGTCAATATCCATGCCTTTTCATACGGTATGCATTTTACTTCAGTGTAATTCTGTTTCCCCTTTGCTGTCTTGAAAACAACTGAAACGTTTTCCCGTTGTTTAGTAAATGGAGATGGGCGGCCAAGCCGCCTGAATGAGCGAGTTGTGCTGCTCTGGTTTCCGTGTTGCTTCCATTTCTCACAGTGTGGAGTCAGATGGTCGGGACAATCTGCTTTACTTGTCAAAGGCCCTTAAGACAAGCTGCATTCACATCTAGACGAACATGTTTGTCTTAATTTCAGTTTCCTCCAAAAACTCCCCAAATCTCTACCAGCTGCCAGTGGAATTGTGACTGAGTTTGATTAAACGATGAGAGGATTTGGATTAAATGGTGCACAGGGACACTGTTTCAGCTTGGTCATCATTTTCTTATGTGTGCTGATTGTGGACTTTGCCCTAACTAGCTGCTATGTGAATGGAATCATTTCTTGAGTAAGATTGAGTAAGTATGTGCTGCTGCTTATTGAGGAGGTGAGCTCTCTCTTCACTGTTTGTATACTTATATATAAACACAATCTGTGAGCTGAAAAGGGAGCCTGTTTTGTGTCTGTTTACTTTGTTGGATTGTAGTTACTGATGAAGGAAGGCTGCAGCATTAAGGAAAAGCCAGATATAATGGCTTTGAAGTAAACTTGATGATTTCTGCTGCCCCCAAGAATCTTACTTGAGAATTGAATTGTAATTATTGAGAGCGTTAAACTTTTAAAGGCCAAAATTGTGCAGCACTTGGTACATACAGTAGTCAAAATGCCTTGGTTCAATTCCAAGTTAATCAGGGTTTTCCGTGTCAAGAAGTGTTAATCTTTTTCTTTTTACAGTGTGTCCTAATGTGTATGTGCTATATATTCCCAGTGCCTAGTATGCCTAGTTTCAACTGTCTGTAAATCTTATACTTATAATTCTTTTTGTGTGTGTGTGTTTGGCTATAAATCCCTGTAGTAATTTATTTCCCCTGCATTTTATGTAAGCATTTGCTAAATAAAAAGTGTAATTCCCTTTTGAGGACGACATTGGTTAGCAGGACCCTCCAGCAGACCTCTGTGTGGTGGGACTCCCCTGGCCCGGTCCTAATGTAGGTGGGCTGGGCACAGGAGCTTTGAGGGCTAATGGGGCCCGCATAGCTCCTGTTCCATCATATATCGCCACTTTGTGTGAGTTTTTGGAAATGTCCTCCTTTGGTCTACAGACATCGGTGCAGACAGCAAGGCTGCAGAAGGGTAAAAGTTTTGGAAGGCTCTTTGAAAGAGTCATCACAGAGGTCCCCTGCAAAATGGCCACAGGTTTATGGAATGCTGGGCTGTATCTGTAAGCCAGAACTGTGTAAGCCATGGTATATTTGTGCTTTATTAAAAGCAAAAATATTAGCTGAATTTGCAGATTGGGTGGGGGAAAAAGTCCTGTTTTGCACAGCAAAGTAGCTCTGTGTGCCTGACTTCTGACTGGTGCGAGCTGGTGCAGTCTAGCCGGGGGCCCCAGCTGGGATGCAGCAGAGAGTCGTTTGGGAAGGATGCTGGGAGACGGAAATTGGGGATGTTACGTGATTACTGACAGGAAGAAGCCACTGCGATTTTAACCGTAGAAGGAGCAGCATTAGGAAAGGAACATGAGGCTTAGCAAGCAGGAAATTGGCTAAAGGCTGCCTATATGAATGATGTTACTTATTTTTTCTCTACATTCCGTCTTCTATTTAATTTGCTCCCCACACATAAGCACTATAATGACCGTCTTGCTCTGACTCCATACCTGCATTGGTCCCTGGAGTCCACCTGATGTACTTGTGCTCGGTCAGTGTTTTCAGAACTAGGCACAAGGCATCCTAAAGACAAACTGCATTGCGTCTGCACTGATGTCGGGGCCCAGTTAACATGCCGAGTGTCGTCTGAAGCTGAACCGGGTGGCGGTTCGTCCAGCAAGTGTGTCTCTCCCTCACTGGCAATTCTCATAACCGTTGTGCAATAAAACTCGAGAGTATTGGCACACTATCCCGGCTGTTTTTTCTCTCTTTGTGCTGGTGTTTCATGACTGAGTGAAATGTATTTTACTACTTGCACACATGTGTAGCTTAATGCCTCACTGTCATTTTGACAGCTGTTATTTGTACCTCTTGTTCGGTGGTGTCTGTACAGATGGGTTTGTGTGTACATTAGTATTTTCCTAATGGTAGAGCTAATGTAATGTAATTCTGCAAGTTTATTGTGACTGTACTATTTCATTAGCTGAGCATAGCTTAGTTTTCATGATGTATATGCATAGGAATATTAGTGTATATATACAGTATACAGGAGTTGGACAATGAATCTGAAACACTTGGTTTTAAACCACAATAATGCATTAGTATGGTGCAGGGCCAATACAGCATCAATTTATCTTGGGAATGGCAGAGGCAAGTCCTACACAGTGGCCAGGGGGAGGTTGAGCCATTCCTCTTGTAGAACAGTGGCCAGGTCACTGCGTGATGCCTGTGGAGGAAAACGTTCTCTCAGAAATGCCATGATATTGCAGCCCAAACCATCTCTGATCCACCTCTGTGCCACACTCTGGGTACGCAACAGTCCGGTACGCGACTCTTTGGGGCTTCCCCATACTGCAGTTCTCACGTATGTGGGAAAGGCAGTGATGGTGGATTCATCATCGAATGATACACATTTCACATTGTCCAAAGCCCAAGATTTGTGCTACTGGTGCCACTGAAACCAACAGTTGGCATTCGCACGAGTGACCAAATGTTTGGAAATAGCAGCCCGACTATGAAGCTTGACCCCATGGAGCTCCTGGCAGACAGTTTTGGTGGAAATGGGGGAGTCGAGCTGCGCATTTAATTCTGCAGTGAATCGGGCAGCTATGGTTTTATGTCCCTGGACTTCCCATTCAGACAGCTTCTTGCATCCCCAGTTACTCCTGTTGGATGAGGTCCATCCTTTGTGGTGGTATGCTGACATTACCCTGGATAGTATGGCTCTCGATACACCACAAAGACTTGCTGTCCTGGTCACAGATGCGCCAGGGAGACGCGCACCAACTATCTGTCCTCTTTTGAACTCCAATGCGTCTCCCATTATGCCGTGTGGATTGCAATATTTTATGTACAGCCGTGCAATTTCTCTGCTAATTCTACCTTCGCATTCTGCAATCAGAGAAGACTGGCTCCCGGGTCGTGCATATATTGACATGAAGCCATAAACACTATTTTGGCCAGTTTTCAGTTTCATTGCCCAACCCCTGCCTGTGCTAGTGACTGTGACCATGCTTTCTTCCAATTGCATACACCAGCGAGACCATGTTGCACCACCCCCCCCCCCCCCCCCCCAAAAAAAATAACCCCCCCCCAACGGGGCCGTTTTTGTGTCTCCCCCCCACTCCCGGGCTAGGGGCCTTGGCCCTGCGTTTCCCCCACTGGGCGAAACGGGGGAACCCAGGTGCCCCCCCCCCCCCCCCCCCCCAAAAAGAAAGCTTATCTGCAGACGAGTGTGTCTGTG
This sequence comes from Petrocephalus sullivani, assembly GCA_026780845.1. Taxonomy (NCBI): domain Eukaryota; kingdom Metazoa; phylum Chordata; class Actinopteri; order Osteoglossiformes; family Mormyridae; genus Petrocephalus; species Petrocephalus sullivani. Next base: position 13,035,533 of record JAODKM010000042.1, read on the forward strand.
TCTGAGTCACCAGCCATTCCATGCTGGTGCACAGGTCAGCTCAAGGTCCCACCCACCCCCATCAGCCTTCGAAAATCACAGCCCCCTGTGTGCAATGGCTATCAGTAGATGTGGGGAGGGCGGAGGGGTCAGGATAACCTGTGCTGTGTAATATGATTCTCTGGGTGTTGGGGCTGGAAACATAGTGCAGTAAAAGACATTTTGTTCTGCTGTGTGTTTTTCTTTGTTTACAGGTTGAGACCCCCCCTCCCCCCGAAATCAGCCTGATGCTCCATGTTCCCGACCTCCCCACTGCTTCTGCCAACACTGTGAGGTGCGTCACACCCATTACTGCAGCGACTGGCCCGTAACGATGGCCGGAGCGCATGTGTCACGTCAGGTTACACCGCGTTTCCCGCTAGCCTGCAAAGGCACAGAGACTGATTTTATTACACCGTATCATATATGATTCCTCATGCATTGATCCATGTTCAGATCGATGCCGATTATGTATTGTCACGACGACATGATATAGGATGCAGTATTGTTCATTTTTGAAGGAAGAGGTAAAGCAGAAAGTACTAAAAAACGCAGCGGGGATATTCAAGATTTGGAGTGGAGTGATTCATTCATTCCCCATCTGACAAATCTCTGAGATGGAGCAGTGCAGCTTATCTGATAGCTGCCTATTGCTTCAGATAATAGGAAAGGCCTGATGACAGTGATATTACTGTCAAAGGGGCAGTATCTACATTGAAAAGTAACCCTTTTAACAATTTTCCTGGAACATCATGTAGGTGATTAGTCTTGAAATCCATGCATGACATACAATAACAGAGAATAGTGGAAATAACAGAATAATCGAAAAACTGGAGCAAGGACTGAGTTCAGTTTTAACAGCTTTATTACATGAAGAAACATGTAAATAATATACATAATACAGTTTTCACATTCTTCCATAATGTCTGAATTAGCACTCCTGTCTCCAGCTATGTATCTCCAGTGACAGGCGAAATGACGGCTCGCGTTGTGAGCCTTTGTGGGTTAGGACTGGGCCTGTTATTGGAAGGCTGCTGGTTCGCATCCCACGGCTGGCAGAGTGGTGCCGCTGCTAAGCGAGGTTCTTAACCCCGGCTGCCCCCGGGTGCTGGCTGGCCCTGCTGCCTGATGCGCACTTCTGTGTTACTTTGGACAAAATTGTCTGCTGAATAAATAAATGTAGGGTTAGAGGGGCAGGCGCACATCTAGCTGTAACAGACTAAGCCCATGGCGGTATCCACAGGGGTGACACTCTGTTGTCGGGCTGGCCCAGCTGTGATGTCACTCTCACTCACATCAGTAACAGGATGTCAGGTGTAGAGCCCTTGTAAGGTAACTGGAGCAAACAAAGACTACGTGTCAAGGATTTTAGATTTGGTGGAAGGAACTATATTTGCATCTTATTTATTTAGCAGATGCTTTTGTCCAAAGCGACATACATTTTTCAGAAATTAGGGTCAGTCCTTGGAAATGCCGGGATTTACGGGCCTTGTTCAGGTTCCCGATGACGAAGTCACTCAACCGACAGAGCGCCCTTTTGATTGTGAGTGCAGCATCCTAACGTGCTGTGCCACACATTGTGCTCACAGGTGTGTGTTTAGTGAAATAATTATATGGAATGTCGGTATTTTGTTGGTCAAGGAAATGAACCACGCGATGCAAACAGAGAAATTGGGGACAAAGTAATGGTAGTTTTCACCCAATTAAGGCCTAAGAATGGATGTTCCTAAAATGGAGAGTTTTTTGGAGTTGGTGGCTTTTTCCCAGCAGATACCTCAGGGGTAAATCAAAGATGCATTCACTCACCACTGCTGCCAGTAGCAGAAGCCATGAAAGCTCTGTAGGTACCGACCAGTGCTAGGCAGTTTATCTGACAGACAGTCAGCTGGTGTTGTGTTAGTGCCCCCCTGTGGAGCAGAGAAGCGATGGCAGGTTTGCTTTCTGTACTCTGCAGTATGAAAATCTACCTTACAAGACATGAGTCATGTTGGTCAGGCTATTGAAGCCGAGCGCTCATGGGCATGAAGGCTGTATCTCCAGTCACAGGTCAGTGAGCTGTGGGCAGGAAACTCAGTCATTGATTTCTGCTTGCGATTCTTTCACTTGCGTGCTTGTTCAAAGCACAAATGAAATAATATGTCGCTCTATATTTACATTCTTTTACACTGCAAACTGATGATTAATTCTGCATTTCCCGACAGTTGCCCCCAAAGAGAAAAAAAAATAGAGTGTGCCGGCATTTGACAGGATGGTTTAATAATAATCCCCTCTCTGGCGTGATCTGTGCCTGGCTCCAAACATCTTGCGATGTGTAAGTGGCTGGTTACTGACATAAAGGCTTTAGTGAGGAAACTTGAATGATTAAATGAATGCTGCACTTGGCAGAGCATGCTGTTAGGTGGGGGCGGGGGGTGGACATTGCAATAAATCTTGCAATGAATATGGGGGTGATTTATAGCTCAGTCGGTTTGGATCTCTCCAGTCTTGGGGCTGGTAGATTGAGGCTGCTGTTGGACCCCTGAGCATGACCCTTAACCCCCAGCTCCAGAGGCACAGCACACTGGCTGCCCCCGTACTGTGCCCCCCCCCAGCTTGCTCTAACCTGGGTTAGAGGGGTTGGCAAGAAGACAGTTTCCCCATGATGATCAGTAAAGCATCACTTTTCTATTCAAGTAATTCTAATTAGCTACCCCGTTCACTCCACAGGCAAAAACTCACACTGGCAATCTTTACAGTGAACCATAATTGCAATAAATTAATCTCGGCAGAGGATTGATTAAATAAAGAAACGGCTATTCAAGTGACAAACTAATTTAAGACTATAGCATATTTTAGGCTTGAAGTTTGTGTGATGTATGCATCAGTGTGTCTTGGCCAGCCAGCACCCTGTTAGTGGATCATAATTGTTCCCTCCTCAGACCACTTTCAGTAGGTACTCACCACGGCTGACCGTGAGCACCCCACAAGCCTGCCCATTTCGGAGATGCTCTGACCCAGTCTTCTGGTCATAATGAGTTGGCCCTTGTCAAAGTTACTCAGATCTTTGCCTGTCCATTTATTCTGCATTCCATGTGTCGAATACGAGTAATGGATGGTATCTTATCATCTAATATAGTACACTATATTGCCAAAAGTATTGAGACACCTGCCTTTACAAACACATGAACTTTTTATGACATCGCATTCTTAATACATAGGCTTTAATATGGAGTTGGGCAACCCTTTGTAGCTATAACAGCTTCAACTCTTCTGGGAAGGCTTTTGACAAGGTTTAGGAGTGTGTTATGGGAATTTTTGACCACTCTTCTTGTGAGGTTAGGCACTGATGTTGGACGAGAAGGTCTGGCTCACAGTCTCCGCTCTAATTCATCCCAAAGGTGGTCAATCGGTTTGAGGTCAGGGCATGAAATCCAAAATGTCCAAAATGGTTTTGTATGCTGAAGCATTAAGAGTTCCTTTCACTGGAACGAATGGGCCAACCTCTGAAAAACAACTCCACACCATAATCCTCCCCTCCACCAAACTTTACACTTGGTACAATACAGTCAGGCAAGTACCATTCTCCTGGCAACCGCCAAACATAGAACCATCAATCGGATTGCCAGACAGAGAAGTGTGATTCATCATTCCAGAGGGCATGTCTCCACTGCTCTAGAGTCCAGTTGAGGTGTACTTTACACCACTGCATCCTACACTTTGGATTGCACTTGGTGATGTAAGGCTTGGATGCAGCTGCCATGGAAATCCATTCCATGAAGCTCTCTGCACACTGTTCTTGAGATAATCTGTCCACACAAAATTTGGAGGTCTGTATCTATTGACTCTGCAGAAGGTTGATGAGTTCTGCACACTGCACCTCCGCATGCGCTGTCCCCGCGCTGTGATTTTACGTGGCCTACCACTTTGTGGCTGAGTTGCTGTTGCTCCCAGTTGTTTCCACTCTGTAATAATACCACTAACAGCTGACAGTGGAATATTTAGGAATGAGCAAATTTCATGAATGGACTTGTGGCGTCCTGTCACAGTATCACACTTGAATTCACTGAACTCCTGAGAGCGACCCATTCTTTCACAAATGTTTGTAGAAGCAGTCTGCTTGCCTAAGTGCTTGATTTTATACACCTGTGGCCATGGAAGTGATTGGAGTACCTGAACGCAATGATTTGGAGGGGTGTCTCAAAACTTTTGGCATGCACCATTTTTACGATATAGTCAACATGGGGGTGGTCATAATGTTTTGGTTCATTGGTGTATGTTTCCCTGTATTGGACAGCTACGAGAGATCACCTGCTCACAAGTCAGGGCCATGTTTTAGGATCAGTATCTGGATATAACAGTCATAGCAGAGTAAAACCATTTTATTAATTTAATTCATCATTTAATCGTTTAATTCCTTTAAGGTGCAACAGTAGGATTTTTTGGAGAAACTCTAGTCTGATAGACCTCACCCATTTGCTTCCCTGAAGGACCACAGTAACAAAAGAATGGAACCCCACCCTTACTGGCCGTTAGGGAGAGCCGGGTTTCGTGTTTTGCTGAGACACCCATCCTTCCATTTTTAAACCTAATTTGTTCTGTTAAAAAAACTAAACAGTGAAAGTTCAGAAATAGGAAACAGCATTCCCATTATAAATGTACGACTTATCGGAGTATTTACGCAAAAATACACCTAAACCTGCAGGACCATTAAAAATATTATTCGATGATTTGTAGAAAAGTAGTTAGCTAGTGATGGAAGATAATTATAAAATGTGTAAATTCATTTTTTTTTTTGTCTTTACATATTCAGTTATAATTAGGTGAGTTTAGCTAGGTTACTTAGGCAAACGACTGAACCCAAAAAGAGAGAAAAGCCCTAAGGTTGTGTAGAGGCTACAGACGGAGGGTGAGGTAATCTGCTGATAGCAGGAGAGAGTGGTGATTCAGTCCTAGTTCTTCAGGTATGTATAAGTGAGAATTGGCATTACCATGTGTTTCACTCTGCTACTGATTCTCACACGCAGACTCTGTTCCTCCTGATGTACAGACACCTGTCAGACTCTCCAAACCACCCTCTCCTCCTCTGCACATAGTATGCTGATGGGATAGAGTCAGCTGACAGTCCAGCGTGATGTTTCCCACCCGCGAGGGCTTGATATAGAAAGACTGTGAGGCACAAACAACCCAAAATATAGCCTCCCTCGGGCTAAACAGCCCAGCCAGTTCTGGAATTTTCACAAATTTATTTCATATTCTCACTTAACATTTCATCATCTTCTGAAAAGCTGTGGAAAACGCGTCTGTTTTGTGACGGGGACGTGTGCAGTCTCAGAGCAGGTCAGCATGTTAAATCTCCCAAAGACTCTGTTTATCCCGTGCACCCCGTGGTGTGCTGTGATCTCATAGCTGAGAGGTGAAGTAAGCCGCTTTCAGCCACGCACACAGCAGGGGCAGCAGCCAGCAGTGAGGAGGGCCCTTTGGGTGTATGAGCCACAGCGCCCCCAGCTGGAACACAGAGGTGTTGCGTGACATTATACGCCATCACAGGCATTGGCTGTGTTCCAGCACTTGTCACCTGGGTGAGAAACCAAGTGTCACGTCACCCACGGCTGCCTTTATCACTCCTGTAAAGTTCAAACGTTAAATTTCAGGAGAGGAAATCTGTCAGGCAGCAAATACCCTGGATGGGATGCTAATCCATCATCAGGAAGATGGATTAGAGCATAAAATTCATACTCTACTGTTCAAAAGCTTAGGATCACTGAGAAATTTCCCATGGAATAGCCATCATTTCCCAGAACAAGAAAAGACTGATGAATTTCAGAAGAAACGTCTTTGTTTCTGGCCATTTTGAGTCCTCAGTTGAACCCACAATTGCTGGAGCTACAAATACTTAAAGAAGGCTAGTTGTATTGCTTTTTTAATCAGCTTCTTTAGAAGTGTTCATTTTCATCATTTCAAAAAGAAACTTCTGTGCATAAAATTTGCTGTTTAAAATTATAAACTTGCATTAGTAAACCCAACATGCCACTGGAACAATGGATTGATGGTTGTTGATAATGGGTCTCTGTACGCCAATCTAGATATTACATTAAAAATCAGCTACAATGGTCATTCACAACATTGTCTATACTGTATTTCTGATTAACAATGTTATTTTAATGGAAAAACAAAGAAACAAGGAAGTGACCCCAAACCTTTGAACGATAGTGTATGTATTTACTATACTGCAGTACACTGAATATTTTATAAGAATGTAAAAACACTAGGGGTAAGATGCTATAACGGTTAGCATGGCTAATAGGTTGTTGACAGTACCCCTTTGCTTTCGCCTCCACTGCTCTGGCGCCCTCTTCAGTTACTGCATAGGAAAAGCATGCCACCTTGTTTGTTCCATCTCAAGGTCAGCCCCGTCGTCACTTATTAGCACTACATCCGCGTCGTCTGTCACTGGCTGGCACAGGGAGGGCCTGGCAAGCAGCCAACACTCCCTCATCAGCCTGGCTAATGGGGGCTAATCTGCACCCACTGACAACAGCTGCACAAAGGGGTCATGCCAGCCGCCCCACAGACACCGACGCCGATAGAGCCATTATACCGTATAGGGGTAGTGCCAGCCGCCACGCAGACACCGACGCTGATAGAGCTGTTATACCGAAAAGGGGTCATGCCAGCCGCCACGCAGACACCGATGCCGATAGAGCCATTATACGTACAGGGGTAGTGCCAGCCGCTACGCAGACACCGACGCTGATAGAGCCATTATACCGTAAAGGGGTCATGCCAGCCGCCACGTAGACACCGACGCCGATAGAACAGTTATACCGTGAAGGGGCTGTGCCAGCCGCCACACAGACACCAACGCTGATAGAGCCGTTATACCGTGAAGGAGTCGTGCCAGCCGCCACGCAGACACCTACACCGATAGAGCCGTTGTACCGTGAAGGAGTTGTGCCAGCCGCCACACAGACACCAACGTCGATAGAGCCGTTATACCGTGAAGGGATCGTGCCAGCCGCCACACAGACACTGATGCCGATAGAGCCGTTATACCATCAAGGGGTCCTGCCAGCCGCCACACAGACACCGACGCTGATGGAACCGTTATACCGTGAAAGGATTGTGCCAGCCGCCTTGCAGACACAGACGCCGATAGAGCTGTTATACCGCAAAGGGGTCCTCTCAGCCGCCCTGCAGACACAGATGCCGATAGAGCCCTTATACCACAAAGGGGTCATGCCAGCCGCCACACAGACACTGACACTGATAGAGCTGTTGTACAGTAAAGGGGTTGTGCCAGCTGCCAAATTTAGCTAAAGTTTACAATGGCACGAGAGGGATAAAGAGAGCCAGAGTGTGTGTGTGAGAGAGAGAGAGGGGGGGGTAAAGGTAAAGAAAACTCAGGGAGTGGTTAAGTGGTTAAGGTGGTTACTCACTATCAGCCTCACAGCTTTGGATTATACACAGCAGGCATAACACAGGAGTACACAGACAAACAGGCATGACACAGGAGTACACAGACAAACAGGCATAACACAGGAGTA
>JAODKM010000042.1:13053152-13091045 GCA_026780845.1 Petrocephalus sullivani
TGTGTGTGTGCATGTGTGTGTGTGTGTGCATGTGTGTGTGTGAGAGCTTTGTTAGGAGGTGGGACACAATTCATTAGGTCAACCTCTCTGCACACAATTTCTGATGTAATTATCATGCATGCATGGTGTCTGGGCTGAAATTGGGACCTTGTGTTTTCAGCAGGTTCATGAAAAAAAAAAAAACATTAAAATAAGCAGCTGTCATGTGATATGTTTAGCTTTCCTTACCACACTCTTTTGAATGGCAGTTATCCCTTGTGCATATCTGGAAGAGTTACATAACAGCATAAAATCTATATAGATCTCACAGAAGATAACTGTGTCTAGTTTATCGTTATCAGATGTTTGGTCTTTTTATCAGCTTGCAATAATAGACAATGGTCACGAATGAGGATATGCAAATGTAACAGTTGCTTTGGTACAGTTATCATGGCCAGTAAACTAAGTTCCTTCAGGCAGTAATATTTTTAGATCCCCAGGGAGCTGGTATATTCACCTGCAAACAAAACAGTGTGATGTAAAGGTCCCATCCTGACAGCTGTGTTTGTCATCTGAAGTGAATTCGTGCACAGTCATTAATTTTCATTACCATATAAATAACTGCGGAGCCGCCTTGCAATTTTATACTCGGTTTATATATTGGCTTAAAGCATTGTTAAAATTGTGTCACAGATTCCAGTGTTATTTGATAGCAAAATCTGCATGTACTCTAAAAACCAGTGCTTTTGGTAGTCCATGAAAAGGTAGCTGTAGTGCAAATTATTTTTAAAAGTTACAAAAAGGGAAAATTATCCGTAAGATATTTCAGGGGCATTCTTCTCGTTTATTCACATTTGAATGTCGACAGAAAACTAAAAGATGCAATAGTGACAAAATAACATTTCTGCTATTGTGTACGAATGTATGCAGCAACGGTATGCAGTAACGGTATGCAGCAACGGTATGCAGCAACGGTATGCAGTAACGGTATGCAGTAACGGTATGCAGCAACGGTATGCAGTAACGGTATGCAGCAAAGCTTTATCGACTGGAAGTGTACACAGCATTGTAGACTTTTGTTTAGCTAAATATTGTGCGGCGCTGGTGCGAGGACCTGTGATGTCACAGGAAGTGGCACTGGCTGCCGAAGTCGAGGTGAAGCTACTGAGAAAGGGGGCGGCTAGCGAAAGTGGCTAATAACTGTAATGGAAATGGAAGATCTACCTCAAGCTCCCTGCCGATGATGTTGTGGTCCTGGAGAGAGTTTCAGAAGTTCAGGATACCCTCAGTAGCCTTGGAAGGACCTTGTTGTTGCTTTGGGCAGGGTGTCAGACATCATAAGGAGTGACTCAGCGGCCCTGGGAAAAATGATGTGTGTGTGTGGTGCTTGTATAGCTGCTGTGAACATGGAAACATACAAGGTCTACCTCCGCCTGAAGATGTATGGTTCTTTCTCTGCTGTAAACACACCTGTGTGTTGCTTTTCTACATGGTATGTAGATATCAAACACACACTTGTATTTTGATCTTTGTGGGAAGAGTCCATACTCATTTTCTATGGGAAAAACCCTAATTATAAAATGACAACACCTATCCAACCCTAACCTTAACCATAAGTAACCAAACCAAATATGAGACTTTTTTAGTATTTTGTTAGCATTCACAGATCTTTGTGGGGACCTGAAAAATGGTCCCAACAATGTCAGAATAATAGGTTTTTATCACATTGTGGTGGGCATTATAAACATAATCCACATACACACACACTTCTTCTCTTCAGTGTCTCTTCACCCCGTAGCTCTTCCACACACACACGCACACACACACACACACACACACACACACAGGCACACCCAGATTCACACTCTCTCTCATTCATCTCCTTCTCTGTCACGTGTCAGGCAGCCAGTCCGTCCCGCCCCACAGCCTGGAGAAGGCAGGAGTGCAGCAGTATGTGGCGGGACCTCTGCCACTGCGCAGGACTCTAAAGGCAACGGCAGCAAGAGAGCTGACTGCGAGAGAGGGAAGTGAAGAGCACCGGACGAGTTAAAGGACTCAAAGTCAGGGACACGGGCTCCACTGGAAGGGCCAGCTTCTGCCCGACAAGAGGGGAGAAGACGTCGGAGTGTGCATGGACTGCGTAGCAGGGAGGATTCATCCATTAGACTGACCTGATCCACCAGACCTCCTAGGCCAAAGAAGCCTCCCCCAGCAGGGAGCTCTGTGCCTCACAGGCCCTGAGAGGAGTATGGCAGCCTGACCCATCATGCCCAGCCGGACCGCTTACAGTGCTGGTCTGCTCCCTGTATCCGCCGCCCAAGGCCACGCCCCCACCTATGCCCCCATCACCCTGCTGTGTCTGCTCCTGCTGCTGAGAATCAGCACTATCTCGGGGGTTCTGTTGGGCGCCAAGCCGCAGGGGACGGCGGCCCACCTCTCCTGGGCGCAGGGGCGCCAGACCCGGAGCTACGGCCACCTGGAGGGGGAGACGCGGCTACGGAGGCTCTACTCGGCCACGCGCTTCTTCCTGTACATCGAAGCCACGGGTCGGGTAAGCGGGACCCGGAAGAACAACCACACCGACTGTGAGTATCCCGCCGACGGCCGGGGGACGCCACACTAGTGTCAGCTGTAGCTCAGCACGAATGACACCTGGCACCATCTCCATCCACTCCTGGGTGGAACTTGAGGGCTCCTAAGGTGAACGTGGGAATGAATGATGAATTTATGTCTTTGATGTCCTGTGCGTGTGAAGTCCACACCAAGTCCCGGCTCCACCTTGTCCGTGGCCCACAGCCACGCCAGCCGCCCCCTGCTCGTCTCCCAGCTCAGGTTTTCCAGACCTCGTTCCCAGTCCCATGGGAACAGTTACAGACGTGGCTCCCCAGCGCCCCCTACAGGAGAGATGCTGGAAGAGTGCATTCAGTGAGGGCTGGGGGTGCTGAGCGTGGAACAGCCTGGGGCAGGGGTGGGAGGAGGGATGGAAATACAGAATGGCAACATCAGAGGTGGGAAATTCAGGTGCAGAGAGTAACAGTCCCGACCAAGAGTTTGTTTCAATAAGCCAGTTGAGTATAAAGAGTCACAGTCACAGAGTTGTTGGTTGAAAAAACCTATCCATTTCTGGGCAGCATAATGCTTGTAGTTGTGCATGGACGTGGAAGGTCAGAGGAGCTAGTTGACTGACTATTTCATTAGTTACAAGAATTAACCTCCAGTGTGATAGTGGCTGAATTCCTGTGGTTTTCTTTCTCAGTACAAATTAACGCAAAATCTGTTACAAAAGGCCAAAACCATGGACTCAAGCATCTCAGAACTTAATTGTCACATCTCCATGTAAAACAAACATGAAAAGCATACAGCCTGAAACCCACTTACATTAGCAGCTGCATCACTCAAGGTGCTTCAAGGTGCCATCACCGTGACGTAAGGTGTTCTCCTGGACAGCATGTGAACAATGCGTAAGATGGGGAAGCAGGTCACAGTGCTAGCAAGGTATTTGATGTCTGAGTTAAAGTAAGGCTGCCTTCACGTCTTGCTGTAGGTGTCAGTATTGCAGGTGTGCGTGGCTAAAGACATTAAGAGACTGACCAATTAGCAGAGCTTTTTCGTGATGGCACGTATTGTTCAAATGCACCAGAACCGTTTTAAGGCTTTAAAAAAAATTTTAATGAGTAATTTAGGGTATTTTTTATAGCAGGTTTTCCTTTGGTCTCAGAGTTATGCTATAGAATACTTTCACTGTTGGGGAAGTCATTCATAAAAGTAGTCCATTACAGATAAGTTCAAGTCCAGAAAGTAAAAATCCAGACCAAGGTTTTGTTTCAACCAACCAGTTGAGTATAAAGAGTCACAGAGAACGCAACAAGTTGGTTGAAACAAAACCTTGTTCTGGATTTGTACTTTCTGGACCTGAACTTGTCTGCAATGGATTACTTCTGTGAATGACTTCCACAACACTGTATACTTTTTAGGAAAATGCATTGTTGCAAGATCACAAAAAAGGCTGCTCTGCTGCTACCCACTGAGGAACCGGGGGAGAAGCAGGCTGACACCTTTCATTTTCCAAAAATATAGCTTGACCTCTCTGACTTCCAAATGATTGCTGATTTTATGGACATCTGTGCTTATTTTATTTTAATTTTTTGCTTTTTTTTCGATTAACTTTTGGTGCTCTCGTTACATAAAAAAACACGGAAAAACTTTGCAACAGATTTATGTGCTTATTTAGTTTGGTCAGGGAAACTCTGGAAAGGACATGTTTTGCTATATTTGTTTATTTATTTTAAATTGAGTTGCCATCATTAATGGCAGAAGGGAGTCCAATAAAAATAATGGTACTAATACTAATTTGCAAGAACTCTTGTCAATGACATGATGAGCTCTGACATCACAGGAATGAGATGGTGGGAGAGGACATGGTCAATGGGGGCTGTCATCGGGGTCCATGTGGGTCAGACTGGCTCTGGGAAATATCTCCTCTTGTTTTCAGGTTCTGACAAAGAAAGACTAAATTATCCTAAATTATCCTATTCCGGAAAATAAAGGGGACCTCCTAAACTCACAGGAAGTTTCTGGTGTAGAAGGATAGAGTAGCTTGATGATTTAAAATATATTTACTGTAAATGATCTAAGATCATAATTTGGCAGTTTTAAGGGTGAAAAACAACAACTAGCTAATGACCAGAGTATGTTTTGTTGCTGTTTTTTTGAACTAGGTTCGTTACTAGGTTAGTTTTGGCATTGAGAAGCTGTCTCGGTTTCTGTGTGATCTCCTGTTTGACTGGGGGGAGGGGGTGTACAACATGGAACGACTTAGTCTACTCATAAAATAAAATTGAAATGTATATTTTTTTCAAACAGAGTAAGGTTTTAAACATGGTTTATATGAAGATCCAGACTTTAACTGCTTCCCAGGCAAGACAGGTTTTAACCCAAGACACAACCTAAGCACACTATGTTTGGGGTTATTTGCCCACCTAGATATTGGCATCACTGTTTATATCAGAATGTCAGTCTTAGTCCCGGAAAATGTGCCCTTTAGGATTGTCTTCCTTCTCTCTGCAGAACCAAGAGAGCACACAGTAGTGAACATCTTCAGTTTGTGGGAAAGCTTCTGATTTAGGTGCCATAGGGACGGTGTACATGCCTCTAGGGGAGGCTTTCTCAACCTGGTCCTCGTGACCCCAAGATGGTTCATGTTTTTGCTCCCTCCCAGCTCCCTTTCAGGAGTTTGCTTTCTTGCACAGCCCGGATGCAGCTAACTATTATACCTGTACTATACCTTACTATTAACCAGCTGCATCAAAGCAACAGCATGGTAAGTGATGTTCCAGCACAAGGCTACTGATTATTTGACTTGTGGAGTTGTCATGTGAGATAAATCAAAGGGATGTTTCCAAGAAGACCACTGCCAACAATGACCAACAGGCCATGCAGAACACATCAGTGTTGCACATCCAGTACAGTACATTGTAATGAAATGCTAGCAGTGAGCAAAAAAAGACACAGATTATTTAAGATAATTGCCTGTTTTGTGGTTTAATCTGATCAGTGAGCTTTGGTATTCTGTTGAACTATGTTTGGACATGGAATTTGCTGCAAAATGTAAAAGCATCGTGATTAAGATTATATTTTCCACTTTAGACCTGCATGCCTTTTCAGGGGCTGCGTTGACACATTGTGCAATCATGCCTTCATTAAATGCACCGGAGGCAGAGGATATGGGATATTAGTCTGCTGATTCAGACACAGGAGGAGAGCATCCCTTCTCTCACCACTGTTTCCTCACCTCTGCCTCCTGTTTGTGATGTCATAATGGGCCGTGTAGTCAACCAAGCAGCACTTCTCCAGCTGACTCCAAGATAAACACCACTCAAGCTGTGTTTTATCCAAGCAGCGTGTCAGTACAATGAAAACAGCAACATTAAGCCCTGTGGGAGAATTCTGGGATTAAAACTGTCAGGTTGCTTTATTTTAGACTTATTGTAGACTTACAAAAACAGCTGGTGGGCAACCCCAATGTGTGGTTTGTAAATGTTACTATCCCTGGAAATGTCATCCAGGATAAAGCTGATTCTTAGTCTCCAAGGTGTGTTAGTTACTTGGGCTCAAAGGATTTCATATCTAAACTATATGGGAACTTAAGCCTTGACGTGTGTTGCAATTATGTTGTGACAAGGGTGGGGCATGTTCAGTGCAGGCACATTCTGTCAACAAGGTACAACAGCAGCTTTATGTGTTTTGTAATGTGACCTCTATCTGCTATTTATTACACTGCCGTGAAATGCTGTCTGTTACATGTCCACTGAAAATCTCCATATCCTGCATCTCGAATAACGGTCTTTATGCAGAGAAAGAAATATAATGATTGCTTGACAAAATGTAACCACCGAAGAATTAGGACTTCTGTGACATTTACAGGTTAAAGGTGAGACAGGAATAACTCAAGAGTAAACACCTTAAAACTTCAGTTTGACCAAATAACCATAATAGCTGTGGAACCTTTAAGATGATGCAATAAACATGTTCAAAGATGGTAGGTTTTGCTATCTGCATCCTGTGCCATATCAGTCTCAGTCGATGGTGCTATAGAATATCGCAGATTGATACGTTTGGAAATGGTGCTGATAAGCCATGGGAACATCTGCCCCATCTTCCTGCAGGATGTCTGATTTGCATGCCACCTCTGCCAGGGTCTTCTTCTGAGTTTGCATATTCTCTTTATGCCATTGGCTGCGCTTTTTTGGTGAGAAGCTAAATTTGGATTTGCAGTAGCAACACAACACTGGTCTATCTGCTGCACTCGATGGAGCACCTCTCAGATCAGCCTTGCAGCATAAATGGATGTAGTTCTGTAGCTGGGGGCGTTATTGTGCTACATCACCTTAAAGACACACCGTCATTATAGTTACCGCTGGGCTGTAATGTTAGGAGTATCTCAACAATACGTTAGAACGTCAGAAATATAGCAGATGAGTTCAGTGAGCCGATTTCCCAGCCTTTTTAAAGTTCATTTGGAGCTGAACAAATGGGTAAAAGTGTGAAATTATAATTTACATAAGTTGCTGTGGATCATTAATAAAAATAAAAGAGTACCCATCTTTTTAGATGTTGCTTTATGCTGCTGTTTTTGGAGCAGGAACATAGTTAGTCTCAGAGATATGCATTGAAGAACCTGCTTGACTTTGCTGTGAGAATATCTTGTACTGAAGGACATACTACATGAAGGTAGAGTATGGTTACTGGGTACTGCAGCCAGATAATGAAGAAGGAGCTTTGCCTCATTTCTGGCACTGGAGAAAGCCAGTCAGGTAGCCTGTGATCATTTGCCCTTGAGATTTCATCAGCGGTAAATTACCAACCAACAAGTCATCTACACTACTGGTCTTTTCTGGGTGGACAGTGACAGAGTATTGATCTTGGGGGTCAACGGTTAAGGTGGAAGAACATATAGCCTGCCAGCACACATTACAATCACATGACAATCACCCCAAAGTACTTTTAGACCTGATCATTTTGACATATGCTTCTTTTTTGATGTTAGTGCGGTTTGCCACCTTTAGAAGCACAATACAGGTCTCACTGGTGTTTTCCGGTCCTCTGCGTTTCCTCCACACCCTGCGTCAGATGGGAAAGGCATATAATAGCATGACAATCAACGCCTGCAAGCAAAACTTGAAGATATGATGGCACAGGGAGTTATTTGAGACAACCACTTCACCTGTTTGAAATGACTTGGGACTTCACTGGTTTCATCAGAGGTGTTTTAAAACCACATAAAGCCAGACCTACATGACTGGTTTACCTTTAGTCAATAAAGGGTTTCCTTTAACCCACCACACTATGGCAAAGTAGGTGAGAACATATTGTATTACCTATGTAGGACATCCGCATCTGTGATTCTTTTGATTCTGGTGCAAGTAGCTTATGCATAACTAACTCTGTTGAGTGTGAATCTTTGATTAAACTCCTGCTTTTTGGAAAAAAAAAATCCTCAGAGCTGTTGGAGCCCAGTGTGGCTGGAAAATCCCTTTCCTCTAATGGAGAGTTGCTCTTTTTCAGGCCTGATGGAAATCCGATCTGTTAGCGTAGGAATCGTCGTCATCAGATCTGTCAGCACGGGGCTGTATTTGGCCATGTCCAAAAGAGGGGATCTCTATGGGTCGGTAGGTATGCCGTGCAACACTGCTCTAAATGCCATTTATTTGAAGGGGTTGGTCTTCAACTTTGAATTTGGGGTTTTTAGTCCAACCTCATTTCCAGCTCCAGTTTCCTCCCTCAGTTCAAAAACAAGTGGTTAGGTTAACTGGAGTTTCTAGATCGCTTCATAGTGCATGTGCAATGGACTGACATCCCATCCAGTGTCTACCCCTGCCTTGTGTGATATGTTAGACCAGGGGTGGGCAATCTTATCGACAAAGGGCCATTGTGTATGCAGGTTTAGATCAGCTGGTCAAACCCAGGTGTGAGAACTCTTCTGTCAATCAATCCTCTAATTAGTATCCTAATTAGGGATTTGCAGCGAAAACCCACATACACAACGGCCTTTTCTGCCCACCCCTGTGCTAGACGGATCGACTACATATCTATTCTTTGTTGTTGCCTAAAGTTTCTGTCTGTGACATTTCATGAGCTTCCAGCATCATCTAATTTTTCCTAAACTTTTAAAACCTTAGCAAGAACTTAAAAATGCACCTCTCAAATAATGACTAAATTAGGTGAAATTGTTAAAAGAAAGATTAAAATACTTCACTGGTGAAGACACTGCTCATATGATAAGCCCAAGCAAACACCCTGTGCTGGATGTATTACACATTAACAGGTGTAGAATATAGACTTCAGTGAAACATATGGGGCATGTGGCATGTGGGGTCAGACCTGTCTCAGGGTCCCTCATGACTTACACAAAAACCTTACTTTGGCTCAGCATGAGTCAGAAACTGAGTACTCTCTGTGTTTCAGCATAAACACATTCACCAAACAAAACACAATCAAGAAAACAGAACACAACCACCAAACAAAACACAATCAAGAAAACAGAACACAACCACCAAACAAAACACGTTCATCAAATAAGGCCACAAAGAAAAACAAAATTTCTCTAACATTTCTCTAACAGATTTTGTCTATAGTCATTAACTGAAGAAGGAATAAATAACAGATAATGTTTGTTTTGTTTTTATCCGTATTAAAATGACCAGAATCATGGCCTGTGATACTCTTGGCCAGTTTCATTGCTGGTTAGCATCAGCCGTCCAGTATCATAAATCAGAAAGTGATGGAGTAACCATTTCTTTTAATATAGATACCATTACATGGGAATACTGTTTAAAAAAGAGGATGTTGGCAAAAGAAAAGAATGTCTTTAAATTATATTAATTTTATTCTCAAATGACTCCAGTTACAGCTAAAAAATCTCAGGATGATACAAATTATAGAAAAAATCCAGTTCTTTGTTCAAATTGTAAGTAATACCATTTCTGCTGGGTGTATAGGGCACTATTGGATCGTAGGCAAAATTAAATATAATTTTTGGTATTCCCTTCTATTTTCCCGCACCCCTTATCCAGGTGGCGTACACCGCAACGGAATGCCAGTTCCGGGAACGCATCGAGGAGAATGGATACAACACATATGCGGCCCGCCACTGGGGCCTCAAAGGGCGGCCTATGTTTGTGTCACTGGGGTCTCGGGGGAAACCCCGGAGCGGTCGCAAGGCACGCCGCCGCCACCGGTCTACCCACTTCCTGCCCATGCCGCCCTTATAAGGGAGTCCATTCCTGCCCATGCCGCCCTTATAAGGGCGTCCATCCCCAACTGCAGCATCACTGCTGCCAACGGCATGACTGCAAACCAAAAAGACTGTAAATCAGTCTCCCTGTTTTTTTTCAGGAGGGGATGTTCCAAAAAGGGGGGGGGGGGTGACTTGTATTTATTCATTTTTAAGCTGCTAAAAGTTCATAGGTGAATACTGATGCTGATGTTGTAACACAAAGGGTGGTCGGAATTAAAGCCTAACCATTATGCAGCTAGGCACTGCCTATAATTCAATTTTAACTTATTTCTTTCTATTCTTGCAAGAACCTTAAATTTATTTACTCTACGTGGATACTGTTGGGGCTGAAGTGCCAGCTGAACACCATCATGATCAGCACATCCTAAGAGAGAGAAGGCATCCCTTTGCATTGCCCAAACCAACACAAGATGCGCAGTTCCTTATACAGGCGGCGCGTGCGGCACCACCTTCTCGTTGCCTGTCTTGTTGCTCGGCAACACCTTTTCCTGACTCACTCTGTCCCCCTGTAGGGTTACACATTACTGTTTTTAGCCAATTTTGCGGAAGCACTGTTAGAAACTTTTTTTTTTGTATATCATTTTCCTTAATAAAACATTTATTAATGGTTCACGTTATTTTTTTTTAAGATTATGTGGTTCTTGTTTTCATTCCACTGAATTTCAGTCTGTCTGTGACACAGGAAAGGTGCTCCAAAGTTTACAGAAGTGAGCTGTATTGTAAACAACTGCCGCCGCGATTCATATGAAGTATAAACAAGTCCTATTCCAATGATAACAAAAGGATTTGATTACAACATAAACGATAGGCCTGCGGAAAATACAAAGGGTTAAAAGCAATCATGTTTACGAAATTCCATTAACGAAAGGAACGATTTATGCGAAAGGAAGAACAGCTTCTTTATCACTGCACCCAAGGCCACGGGAAATCTCCCAAGAAAAACTGGCTAATTGACGTCAGAGACCTATTCCTCAGTGATAGGGTCACCATCCATGATGCATTCAGCCTTTATAAAATATAACAGACGCAAGCTTGTTTATAATATTGTGGTTTTAGATAGTCTACGTCTTGTTATGTTGTGAGACAAACACGACCTCTAAAATATAACCATTCGCACTTACTTCTTAAAGAATGGTGACCCCTACTGTTCATTTGGTTGTTAAATATTTTATATTTTTCCTAACGATACGGCCTGTATTTTGCGCATGTGTACAAAAAAACAGACGTCTCATATCTTGGTGTATTTTGTTAGCTTAAAACATAATAAATATGAATTGAACAAATAAGCTTCTGTTTTTAAATATTATAATAAAAGTTGCCTGTTAACTTTTCTGGATAATATATTATTTGGGTTCACATCGCTATATAAATTGTATATGTTTCACATACACCTGGGCTCGATAACTCCAAATACAGTACCATTCGTTTGCCAATCTGAAAACGGAAGTACTGCGCAGAAAGAAGGTTACAATAAAATGTCCAGTACGACATAATAGTGCACAGTGGGTAATGTCGTTCACTGGAGGGTCATTTTTATGTTGGGAAATCCTTTCATATATAAAGTACGTATTTTCAATCATATTGAAAAACAGAGTACAAAAAATCATTCCACAAATTTAGCAAAAAATGTCATGCATGGCGTGCTACGTTTCGTTTCGCGTTTTATTCTTTCGCTCTCATCTATTCTCGCTAACTTCACGTCAGTCAGGAATTAACATCAAATCCCACTATCCCCTGCGAGGACGTTGGTGACGTCGGGAAGGGCTGTGTGGTTTATTAGAACTTGGGAGTTGTAGTTTTTTACACGACGCTTCCTTTTTACCCGTTTTGCTCAAGGTTTGTGGAGCCCGCGTAAGGTACACTGCTCTCTGCAGAGAATTACATCACACAGACATGAAATAGACGCCAGGTAATTCTCAGTTAATATCACTTGTTAAATTGGGTGACGGCGGGAATTAAGGACATGTAATTGGGGCTATTTAATCCCATGGGTTTGCCTGTTGCGCATGCTACAATATTGTCATGACAGTTGTCGCTTGATATATCTGAATTAAATGCGAGCCTAGTTTATTGTGGCACATGACGTAGTCCGCGGTTTGGTGCCTGCAGTTCTGAGAAAATATTATTAGGCAGATATAGGAAGCGATTATTTTAACAATACAGGTTTTGACGAATATATAATAACAGAAACAACGCATTCCTGCACTATATATGTATGCACGTAGATGACAGTAATTGATGACAATAATAGATCGCCGAATATTAGACCTCAGACACAATGGCCAGTGAATAAAGAAGCCTCTCCTTTAGAATGTCATTTCGGGGCTCTGAATGGAAACAGTGTTTTTCCTTGACACTGCAGCATTTTGTGAAACAAGATGCAATATGGGCGACATTGTTATTGTTGATATCCGGTTGTAGCGCAGGGCTAAATATATATTTTTGACCGCCAGTGTTAAACGTAATTAAACGTAATTATTTTTAATTGAAAAACAACACAAAATATTTTAATTTCACCTGACGGAAATCGCATAAATTATTGACTGATGGTCACGTCGCTGTATCGACGACATATTGATACATATAGAAATATAATCATATATACATATTGCTCGCAGACTTGATCGCTTTTTGGAATTGCTACTCGTTAGAATTTGCGTCTTTTTCTTATTTGCTATACGATGTTTCCGCTGTGCGTAGCCTTCACAGCTGTTCAAAATAAAAACGAAAGCGGTAATACATGCAGGAAGTTAAGCTTAGCCTTGGCTATGACAGATAACCATTTTTTCCGACGTGACGAATGGCGACTTGCAAACCAGCAAATTTGTTGCAGCGTCATGGATTATGTTTTAGACCAGCGCAGTATTTAAATAACTTTTGTCCCTTTATGCATTTGGCGAAGGTAATGCCTGTGTGTCTCAAGTAAGGATTAACTAAATAGGTGAGCGATTTTCAGGTGTTATTAACTATGTCTTGAGAAAGTATATGCGTGGGTGACACCGATGCTTGTGGACGCGTCGGGCAGCCGGAGTGAGACGCGCTGCATATCCTTTACATCTCACTATTTCCTGACTGCGTCACTTTGCCAGTATTCACGCCGCTCCAACGTGACAGTCCAGTTGTCGCGGTTTTCCGGAATCGGTGTGAAACGCCTGTAAGCGCTCCTGATCGCTGTACTCCTAAACAGGATTTGGAAAATGATTTTCTTTTACCTACGTAAAATCCCTTGAAAAGCACGGACAGTGATTTTTACATTTTGCGCTGTTAAACACCAGTTTATATATCATCTCTTCCCAAGAGGGGCAGCTTAGGTTAAGCATTGAAATTTTTAAATGAACAAACGACCTTTTTTTTGCAAGGGTCGAGTGTTCTGGATTTAGATTCAGCTTTAGCCTGAGGCATCTCTTTCTAAAATGTTTCTTTTATTTTCTCTGCAGCACTTTGAATATATGGGATCATGTCCAAGAAAAAGGGCAGGTATGCTGAACTACTCTTTAAGCACTACAGGTTATTATTACCTCTACACAATGTACAGTGTTTTTTATCTATGGTGTTGTTTATTTTATTACTATTCTAAGGTTGAATATCAAACAATTTAGGTGGTGTATCCCTACCACGAAATGTCTCTCAGGATATTAAAGCTGCATAAATTAAGAAGGCCCAAGGCAGGGGCTTTGTGTTTAATGGACAGTTCTATTAGGTATGACACCAGAGTTAGCTCAGTACTGTTGTTTGTTATTATTATGCCAAACATCCTGGTACATTCAGCTGGGGGATATGCACGCCCCCTAGTGGTACACATTTGGGTGTATCCTGTGCTGTGTATAACACTATGTCATGGAGGAGCTCCCATTCAGGTGGTGGTGGGGGGTGCTGTTTGCACCGGGTGGGGGGGTTCCATGCAGGAAGCGCAGCAGTGGGGAGCTGGGCGACATCTTGACCCCTGACCCCAACAACATGGTGGGCATGCGGATCCAGCACAGCTGGAGAGAGAAGGGCGCCCTCACCAAGTGGAAGGGCACCGTACTGGACCGCTTGACCGTCAACAACTCGCTCTTCATGGTCAAGTACGACGGCTTCGATTGCGTCTACGGCATTGAGCTCTTCAAAGACGCCCGGGTCTCCAACCTGCAGGTCCTCACTGAGAAAGTCGGTGAGTGGCAGTCTCGGGACCGCTGAGCTAGCTTGATGTTGATGCATCAGTATACTGAAACCAATTGCTGAGATCTGTGCCTTCTCGTGCAGTGAACAATAAGATCAAGGTTCCTCATGACGCCGAGGAGCTTGTGGGCAAAGCGGTGGAGCACCTATTTGAGAAGGAAGATGGAGAAAAGAATGAATGGAGGGGAATGGTGCTCTCTCGTGCTCCCATCATGACCAACTGGTACTACATCACCTACGAGAAGGACCCTGTGCTCTACATGTATCAGCTCTGGGACGACTACAAGGATGGAGACCTGCGCATTTTACCTGAAGCTGGTAAATCTCCGCATGCCACTCTATGCCTGGAACTTCTACCCTGTCAGAAACAAAGGTTACCTGTCTGTTCTTTTGCTTACCCTCAAAAGTCTGTTACCCTAATGGCTGTACCCTAGCTGTAGGTAAATGTAACTTTTAAGATACAGAAATGGACTATGAGGAAGATTTTTGTACCATTGGGGGGTACATTAATTTTGGTTGTACCTCAGAGTCCATTTCTGTACCTTAAATTAGACTAAAAGACACATTTACCTACTGCTAGGGAACAGTTGACAGACCCTTGAGGGTGTAGCCCCAGTTACAAGCAAAGGTACAAATTGGTACCCATTTTTCTGACTGTGTTGAGGAACACTTTTGAGTCAGGCTATACAGTATCACACCACAATTATATTGCGCATCTGTAAAGATCACCACGGCTTTCGATGACAGACATGAAACTTTGTCTGGACATTGGCTTTTCGGTACTATACAGGCCTTTACTTATGCCAACAATTTGATAAGCAGATTAGTATCCTTATGTGTATTAAATTCATTTAGCGGAGCAGGCCACATGGTACTGTTTCGGTACATCATGGTAGCGATAAACACTGAAGTGGCGGTGAAGAGAGGGACAGCTCAGCAGCCACAACATCTTTTAAAAGAGAAGATATTGTGGATAAACAAGGTGGTGGTGGTGTGGTGGTACTTTTTGAAGTTTAAAGTCTGACACGTTTATTAAATATAAGGATACACTGAATTTTTACTGATTACTTATGGAGCTAAATTAGCCAAAAATTTTGTTAATTTGAAAAGAAAGAATTGGAACTGAAAGTTTTGATTTTCATTTTTGACTTTACCATGGCAAGGAGGGAGCTTCTCAGCCGTCTGTTATGCTGCCACTCATTATTCCGCACCCCTCTCAGCTGATGGCACGCCCCTCTCAGCTGATGGCACGCCCCTCTCAGCTGATGTCACGCCCCTCTCAGCTGATGGCACACCCCTCTCAGCTGATGTCACGCCCCTCTCAGCTGATGGCACACCCCTCTCAGCTGATGGCACACCCCTACGCCAAATCACTGCCAAAAGTCCGAAACTGAAAAAGAAATCTAAAAACGGGGGAAAAAAAATCTGAATCTGAAAACAAAAAATCTACCACTGAAAAAAAGGCCTAAAATATCAAAATATATATTATAATGAAAAATGAAAATTATTTTTAAACTGAAACAAAAAACAAAACACTTATTTTTAGTTTGAATACATTGTTGTACTTTTTAAAGTTCAAAATCAAAACTTGAACTTCAGTTTCAGTTCCTTTTTTCACATTAACGAGACTTTTTAGCCCTAATTTAGCTTGATAATTACTAATTTTTGGGTGTCATAGTGTGGTTCTCATTAATATTTTTGGTGTACTGCTAATCTGTTTATCAAATTGTGGACGTAAGTAAACTTCCGTATAGTACCTAAAATCCGGCATCCGGACAAATGCGCAAATATCGCGATTATGTCAACGTGATATGGTGCAGCCCTAGTTTTGAGACCATAAGGATAATAGAAAATCATTATTGCTTTACTAGAAAAGACATGTTTGTTTCCCTCTGTTTCTTAGAGAACAAGCACCTACTCCCAGCTGACAGGAAGCCGGGAGAGGAGATAGAGAGCCTTGTGGGTAAACAGGTTGAGTATGTCACTGATAAGGGAGTGAAGAGGACCGGCTTAGTCATCTACCAGGTTCCTGCCAAACCGTCCGTCTACTACATCAAGTACGACGACGACTTTCACATCCATGTCTATGACCTGGTCAAGACGACCTAAAAAAGACAGCCTCTTGTCCTTTTCGCTTGCTGATCATTGCTGGCCATTTTAATGTCCCATTGCATTCTGGGAAAGAGGAGGTGGTATACTAGGCTATTGTTAAACCCACAGTTGTCCAGATGAATCAGTTTATAAAGGACCTTTTTGTCCGCAGCATCCACTTTGGGTGTCGTGCTATAGATGGCCACAGAGGGGTGGGGGTACTTCCTTACAGGGGTGGAAAGGTTTTCAAAATAAACAAAAAGTAATGGCAATGAAGGCACATAGATAGCTGCGAGTTTGATAGATTATCTGACATGGAGAATCCTGTATGAAATACCTTCGGCTGTAAAGGTCATAAGCAAACTATATTTATTTTCTAAATGTTTTTCATTCTGTCATGCATTCTTATTTCAAGAGGGTAGCTTTGCAAAGTTATTTGACATATTTTTAAAAAATGACTTTCTGAGCTGAGAATAACATATCATTTCGGGAGTTTTAAATTTATGGTTTTAATAATGTGAAAGAACAGAATGCCTTGTTTTGAAGCAGAATTATTTGTACTTTAAATTTAACGTGTTAATACAATCAGTACTTTGATGGTTCGGAGTCTGTGCACTACAATGTCAGATTTTTTAGCGTCTAAGAATGGTTGTCACATAAAGCGTCATTGATTGATTGACGTGAATGAGAATTTAAGTAAATGAGAAAAGTCATCAATATAAATTCTGAACAAACATACTATAGAGTAGTTTTGGGGGTGGGGTCAAATTAGCACGATCACTCAGTTGCAGATTTTTGTGGTAATTTGAAAAATGCAGGGAAAGGGTGTTTTTTGTTTTTCTGCAATTCTGCATTTGTTATTATTTTGGTTTCTAATTTAAAAATGTATATTTAGATGGTGTTATGTCACCTCGAATGTATTGCTTAGATAGTCCATCCCATGACTTTGATAGTGTATATTTTTTTTAATTGCTCCGAGACCTTCTGCTCAGAGCCACCCATGAAAATATCAAAAGGAAGCCGCACACAGAATTTAATAAGTTCATCTGTGTTTACTGTAAGTTATATCTCAATATGTGACTGACCTATGATGTAATACCCTAGAGTGGTTATAAAAAAACTGTAAAGCGAGTTGCTTATAAACCTGAAACTGATATTGAAATGAGTTGTTATAGATGGTCAGTGGGGGAATGTGCAGTTATTGGCCATGGTGATCACAGTGATCGAGTTAGAGTGAGGGGTGAAGTTCAAGGCAGCTTTGCCGTACTGTATACTGCATTGTGATAAATACTGTCTATCCTCACACCAGCTCTATGAGGAGTCCAGCAGGCTGGACTTGTGTCCTCAATCTGATGGAGCTCTCGGTGATCATGTGACCTTTCATTCTCCCTATCTGGTGCACCGTCAGAGTTCTCTCTGCTCAATGTAGCCTCTGCCCCCTGAACAGATGCAATCTGAAGGGTGTGGAGTATACGTAGCTTTGTCATAGGGGTGGCTTCTTGGCCATCTTAACCAGTTTCCGCTCCAGTAAATGCATAAACCGTCCATTTGTGCATAGCACATAAAGCATCCGTGTTGTAAATCACATGAAACAGGATGAGATTATAACAGCTAGGTATAGCACAGAGTCCTTGTACATACACATCAATCACAAACAGGGGTCCCCGGGACAAAAAAAAAGTTATATGTATTTAATTTATGCGTTATATGAATTGTATGTATCCATCCAAATTAAAAAAGTACCATTTTGGGCAATTAGCATGAGTTGACAGGCATTTTCACCTCCTTTTACTTGCCGGTGATGAATTAGGATAAAGCAGTCTGCTAACGTTTGGTCATATTATCCCATGGGTAGATATACTTGTTAGTAAGGGGAACAAGCAGCACACTGCCACCTTACTTCACTAACTTGTGTAAAGGAAAAAAAGTTTTGCATGATAATTTACATTATTGCATTAATCCCATTGTCAAAACCAGACTTCCATTAAATGATGCACTTAGGTCCTCAGTGTTTGGTTGTAATCTATTCTTGTGCTTTTTATTTAATGTACTTGTAAATACTGCCTAGAAATACCCTTCAAATGACTTGTGCCCAAGTTCTTGTTCGATCAGGCTGATTTGATCGGTAGCTGTGCCCTCTTTCTCTCTTTTATTTGCCAGGAAACAGACGTGCTCTCTTATAACATGTCGATGACTGTTACTGTCATTTGAATAAATCTTTTGTTACTGAATGATTCACTACTTGTGTGCGAGGATGTCAGTAACAGAAAACGAGTCAAAAACATGAGGACACACGAGAACCTGATGGAATATATACAAAACGTTAACCGATTCCTAACGGCATATTGCAGCACTGTCCATTACAAGTTATTTCAAGCAGAGTATATTTAGTAAACATAATTACAGTATCTTGCCTGATATAATCATTCCTCCAGAAAATCTTATCGATGTAATTTTACTGAAAACAGATATGTACAAAAAGACTTTTTTTCTATGTACATTCTTGTAAATGAATATTGATCTTGCATTCAGTGTTTCATTGCTGTTTCCAAAACAGTTGAAAATTTCATTAAATAAAGCAATTGGATGTTGTTAGAAAATATACCCTCTCCACGAATGCTATGGAAAAGCTGTATTGGAGCTCTGGAATGTGTTGCAGGGACATCTAAGTGTTGGTTTGCATTATTGCTATCGACGTTAAGGACACTGTTGTGCATGTCACCATTACTGTTTAGCACTTTTGACTAACAGTTAGTTAGTCAACAGTTAAGTCAGATATGCTGAAAGGTAGCATTAGCTCTATAGATAAAAGTCTACATTTACAGATTTGGTGAAATAGTACAGTTTCTTTTATCACTTCAACAAAGCAGCTCCAAGCAAGTGCTATTTGGACGTATATTTGTTTGTAAATTGTCCATCTGTAATGTTATTTGCACAATAATATCCCTAAACCTGGATTGCAGTGCTTCTGAAATCTATGACTTTATATGACTGTAGAAAAAACATCACCCTTAAAGCACTGATGAGTACATATGTACCTGTACTTAGGGCCAAAAAACCTCATGGCCAAGGCCAGTTCAGAACAAATCGTGTTTTCTGGTATTCATAGGTATCTAATCCTTGCTTGTGCTAGATCCTTTTGTAATGTGTGGTTTCGTGCACTCTCCAAGCTTGCTGGAAGGCTGAGCGCTTAAGCCTTCTCACACTATACCTGGATGCTGCTGTTTACCAAAGCTTTGCTAAGTAGTGTAGAATTCACCATCCCGTTTGTGTAATGATGCTATGGTTAATAAAGAGATATTTTTTGCACTTTCGATGTCATTGAATAAATTTATCCTCGCTCAGTCATTTTATTAGGAAAACCACTAGTACTAGGCTGGCCTGTCCCGGCTCTCACAAGAGCATGTGACTCAGCAAACCTCTAGAAACATTCTTTCAACATGCTGGTTCATGTTGACATGACTGTGTCATGTAATTGCTGTGACTCTCCTGTTCCTCCACATCCCAAATGTGCTCTGCTGGGGAGGCCGCTTAATTACCCTGAACCCATTGGCATGATTGTGGAGCTTGACTTGTACGTTGTGACACGGATCTATTGGCCTGTTTTCAAATTTCATTTGTACATTTGTGTAATGAAATGCTTTGCCCGCAGGCATCCTGGCCTGTGCAAGGAATAGACCTAATAAATTAAAGTTAAAAAGAAGACCAGATATAAAATCAATAAGATAAATATGCAGTCTGTCCGAAAGACGTAAAATGAGGAAGTCCTGTAACAGTGTGGTGACAGTATGAAATGTGTGGCATTACCTCTAATGAGTCCTCATTGAGTGAACAGGCAGCCTGTAGAAAGACACTTGATCTAAATCTTGCCCTTTGTGTCATCTTAGTGCCTGATGGCAGCAGAGAGAAAAGGCTGTTGTTGGGGTGGGCTGGACCTTTTATTCTTTGCTTTGTCTGTACGCTGCCTCCTATAGGTGTGCCACAAGTTAGGGAGTTCACACCGGGTCCCATCTACTGTCCCACCAACTTTGGACACAACCCTTTCCCATGAGTGGGGAGTGAGCACACCTATGTCCCTGGTGTCAGTGGGTCGTTTCGGCTGTGAGCATCGCATGCCCTCTTTTGGCGGCCCCCAGCCTGCCCCCTGGTGGTTTCTGATGAGCTGGTGGCCTGTGGCCAATTCTGGTATGCCTGGGGCAAATTTGAATTAGGCTTTGAAGTATGCGACCTCCTGCTCCTCTTCTGCTTGGACTTGGAAGAGCACGATTGCAATCCCAGTATTGCAGGCATCAGTATCCAATAGACTCGGGGCTGCAGGGTCAGTGAATGAAAGAACAGGGGCAGAGGTAAGTGCATCCTTAAGGTCCTAGAAGGCCATACTGAAGTCCTCATATGAGGACCATTCAGTCCCTTTGATGGTCAGTCAATACAGGGGTTGTAGCAGAATCAGCAAATCCTTGCACAAACCTCCATCACCTTAGGAAGCTCTTTATTTAGTTAGCCGACTGGGGGATTGGCCATTCCTGGACTGTGGCTACCTTCTCTAGACCTGTCGATGCACCACTGCCATTCAGGAACATCACCTGCCATTGGAGCAGATGGCATGTGAATTAACTGATTAACCTGTTTTGTTCATTTTTTGCAATTTCCTTACCTAGCTAACCCACTTCTTCTCTACATTTGTTCCTAGTCTTACACTGGCCAAATGTGGTACCCATTAGAACTTCCTCACCTCTTCGGCTACAATGTTGACCAGAAGCACAAACTCGAGGAAGATCTCACTTTACAAGATCTTAAAACCATTAATTAAGATGTCACACCGCCATCTTTATACTGGCTCAGGCAGTGACTGAGCCCCTCACACCTTTTTTAAACTTATGGTTGGGCACATTAGATGGGCGGTCACCACTTAGGATGATGGGAAGGGGATCAGTTGAGGCTTACCCAATCCTGCAATTACCCAAGATGCCCTGCACTACAATATAATATAAATAGTATAAGATAAAATAAATGAATAAAAGATTAATAAGATTAAAAAAATAAGAACCGGAAACCATGCATTGAATAGTTAAAAGCAACTGTCTACATTGGAGCATCTGTGGTGCTCGGATTTGCACCCAGGGGAGATACGCCTTTGGGGAGACGTGCTTCCCATCTTCTTGAATTCTCCTTCTCTCCAAATCTTTAGGTAAGTTATAATACTGTATACTAGAGCTGTGTCAGTAATGCCAGTAATATTTATATCGCAATTTTGTCTGTGTGTGCTTATTTACGCATATGCATACACCACAGATGTCCAAAAAAAAAAGTTCTTGAAACCCAACCAAATTTTTTTTCCATGCTACTGTGTGCTTGGTCTAAAAGCAGTTTATTAAATTTTTTTTGCTGTTCCTCCTTACATCCCTCGAAGACGATTTTCATGGGTACCCTCCTTTCAGCACAAAGCAAGCCCGGTCTCAAGATGGAAATACATTCTAAAATTTTTGTTACATCAAAATTTAATGTTTGTGCCGTTTTCTCACTGTAAGATCCATTCATACTTTGTTTGATCAGATTCGACATGTAACCCATATGAAATTGTGCTAAAATTTAAGGTAGAAAACAGGATTTATCAATCATAAATCGTCATAAAACCAGACCTGACTGACCCAACCTGTACTTTGACATAGTCACGAGTGAATATGCTACTGTTGAATTACATTGAATTTCATTAGAACAGAAAATTGACAAGACTATTGCACAAAAGCATAAAGGCAGACACAATGATGGCCCATAAATGCCAGTCAAACTGTAATTACAATCAGATACTGTTGTTCCTCAGTGTTTGGTTGCAGTCAGCCAACTTCAGGCTTTACATTTTCTTTTGATAGTCTGGATACTGGAAATTGGCAATGGTGTTTGCAGCAAAATTGCTGGATGATTGGGTCAGTGGTGATGCATGTGGTAAAGGCTGTAATGAATGTGACTCAGCGCTTAGCTGCATCATTGATCACTTTCACCAAGTGACCGACGTTTTTGGCTATGCATGAATATCATCAGGATGCCACTGGACCACTGCCAAATATGCAGATCCCGATTCCTGGCGCCCCTTGATTCCTTCAGAGTGAGAGCGACCGTTCAACAGCTGCTACACACAGAACCTGAATAAAGAAAACTCAGGGAAAACTGGGTTGTGCTTATTTCTACACCTAGTTCAGTTCACGGCAGTTTAAACGCATTACAAGAAAATGCAACTATTTGTTTCTATTCATTGATTGCCCTTCGAGTTAGTGTCCTTTCGCATCAAAGCCGAAATGCACACTGGTGTCGGCACCTTTTTCATTATTCTAAGCCGCCTGTGACAGATCTGAGTTCAGTAACAGAAATGCATGGTTTCTGCTCGTCAGATGGATGCATGTCTTACGCGCCTGAAACCGGTTCGATCAGTTTGATCCAATCGTGCACATTACAGTCGCCACCGCGTAAAGCTACTGCTTCGCATTGGATAAGTTCGCCGCTTCCTGATATTTTCGTCTCGTTTTTATTCGCTGATTAAAGTGTCAGTACATGAATGCTGTCATAGTTTGCGGAATTCCGAATAGTTATTATAGTAGCAAATTATAGATTGACGTGCAGCCGTCTAACAGACATGTGTATTTTTAATTCCTTTGGCTGTGTCGCGAAGTTCCTGGCGAAGCTAAGTGTAGCGATTGGTATACTGACAGCGTTCCTTTGGAGGGACACGTTTGATCCAGGTAAGGATCTGTTGACTAATTAACTGTTTTTTGATTTTTAATTTTTATTAACACTACAATGTTTAATACACAACGATATAGAACACCAGCTTTCCCAGCTTTGGTGAGCTGGCTGAAGTGACATTTTCAATTCGAGACAAGTCTGCACGCTCGTTTACATGTATGTAGGAGTTTATACCTTGTAAATAGTTTATGAGCCAATATTTCAGTTTTATAATGGAATAATATAGATTTGCAGTAAGATTTCTTGCGTAAGAGTCTGAAAGCGTGAGTGTCAGCGGGAGAGCTGGCAGCCCTGGAACAGTAAATAGCGTTTACATTATTTTCATGGATCACGGAGAGGCTCATTGTGATTTCAACAAACCTATATTACAAACGGAAACTATTATGGCGATTTTGCTGCAGTGTCATTCAACATCAGTCACTTTTACGTTTTCAGACAAAGAGTATTTGCTGTAACTAAAACGTAAGCTATACATTTTCTTTAAAAACGTTCTAGATATGTGGAGTTTGCATGCTTTCCCCATGTCGTCATGGGGGTTCTTCCGGATTTTCCGGTTTCCCCCCACTGTCCAAAAACGCCCAGTTCACATTAGCACCCACCGACATACACGCCAGGCAGATTGCACGTTACATACATACAGCTTTCAGGAGCCAGCTACGCGTGATGCAGTTAGGGTAAGCTTCCAAAAGATGCCCAGTAATAAGTGTCAGTAATAGAACAAGAGCTACACAGCAGGAACGCTTAATTAATAAAATCAAATTGCCACTCTAAGAGAGATCACGAGAGACCATTTAAGGGATAGTAGAGACAAGCTGGTAGAGTTGCTCCTGAATCACATGGATATTGACCGTCAAGGGGGAATCTGATGACTGGATGTCATACAGTTGCTTATTCCACCATTGAAGGATCACACACAAGAAACTTCTAGGGTGAGAGCTCCCATGTGGTGGAGGGATCTCCAGGCAGTGCTGGCTAGCTAACCGAATAGAGTGAGATGGGACGTAGGCTTTGTTGAGCATCCCGATGAAGATGAGTGCTGTCCCATTACCGACTCTCAAAGGATTCGAACTTCATGTAGGCACTTATAGAGAGCCAATGAAGGCAGAATAGGATGGGTATTGTAAGAGCATTTTAGCCAATCAAAAGGAGGGATCTGCAGCACACAATGATAGAAAGCCTTCAATGATAAGAACTCCAACCATGTATGCTGATTATCAGACAATGTAAGATGGTTCCAGCTTGACTTTGTGATCTAATGTGTGTCTCAGTATTTTAAATTAGAAGCCCTGTATGCAGCATCAACCCAACACTGTCAACACCTGCAAGAATATGTGGCAGAAACATGTTGTAAACAGGGTTCTTGTCATGGTTAGACGTGAAGGAAATGGCAGTGGGCCAGTAGAAAGGGGGGCGCTGCAGGGCACCTTGTGTTAGTCCGTTGAATAAAACTTGGACCCTGGCAACCTGCAGCATGATTTAAAAATGATTACCCACAATGCACTGCTTTGCCACTTGGAACAAGCTGGAATGAATCTGCAAAAAAATAATCGCATACCAGGATTGTAGGCACCAACACCAGCCGACTTTGTTCCTGCCTACCTGTTTAATTTCTATAAGAAACAAATAATAAGTAATTGAATTGAATATTGATATGTTTTTTTTATGAAACAATGAGATATAAGAAACACCTTTGACCAAATGTGACTGACTGCTTAGACGAAATCTGTGTGGTTATAAAGGGCCTATCATTATTTACTTGCTTGTTTGCTCCTCAAGCCTCGATTATTGTTATCTGCTGTTACAGACCTTTGTGATCATCTCATACTCTGGGCTTCCTGTGGTCTTTGTGCTGTTTGTGTAACATGCTCCAGGCCTCCCAGTCTAGGTTAAATATTGAGCTAATTTTATGCTCTGCCTTTAACTGGTCTGATGCTGCATAAATACCCAGCTTTGAAAAGCAGGCCCAAGCTTGGAGCCCAGCTCTTGAGATGCATGATTTGGTTTTCAGTTATGAGTTATGAGACTCATCTTGGCCATTTGCTTCCATGGATTAGGACTTCTCCAATCAGGGATCCTGGCCTCATTTCCTAAAGGGTGAAATATGCAAACATTAATTTTCACCACCTAATAAAGGCTTATTTCCTGGAAATGATTCATCCTTGGCATTAATTAATGTAAAGGCAGCACATAGGTAATGGGTGGTACTGCTGCTTTCAACCTAAAGGGTTAAGAGTTCTGGCTCCATTCTCCATTTAGTGATTAAGGGTTAGACTAATGGATGGATTAATAAGCATTCATAATATAGGTTTATACACTGTATTTCACGGGCACTTTTGGCCGTGGCCCAGACATCATTTGAGGCATTATGGGTCAGGTATATTAGTTAATAGAGGTGGTTTCATGACATGCCACTTACACAGGGTTTTCAGAAACAAACGCAGGATGATGCATATTATATTAGAGCTATGATGTTATTGTAAAACTCAGCTTGGTCCTATTAAATTGCTGTGACTGGTGTTGTGCTTGACAGAGTCGCTTAGGGGGGCCCGGGTGCTGGTGACAGGTTCAAGCACAGGCCTTGGGGAGCAGATAGCCTACCATTATGCCGGGTTTGGCGCCCAGGTCGTCATCACGGCAAGAAGAGAGGACGTCTTGCAGAAGGTCTGTGAGCTTTCTTGGAATAAGCACTCTATGTGTAGAATTTTCATGCAGACCAATTGCGCTGTTTGGGATGTTCTACGTGGACCTTTCCTTCCTTGATCCAGGTTGCCCAGAAGTGTCTGGATCTGGGAGCTCAGAGAGCACTTTACGTGACAGGTGACATGGCAGAGACTTCAGACCCCGGCAGAGTGCTCCAATTTGCTGTCGACCAACTCGGCAAGTGGCTGCCCTGTGTTATGTTGCAGTTGGATTTATGTTCGGTGTGGTCTGAGTAAAATGCCACCAAATCAGTGTTCTTTATTCTCACAGGGGGCCTCGATTACCTCGTGCTGAACCACATTGGACCTTCACCTTTCTCTATGTGGGATGGAGATGTAGAGCATGCTCGATGGCTTATGCAGGTAACTTCAGAGTGGATGTATATTTAACTCCAGCTCTGATTCAACTCACTGAATTGTTAAAACAATTTGCGTGTGGTGTGTGAAGTTTGCCTGTTTGTCCCGTGTCTTTGTTTCTGCTTCGCTGTGAGGGTTAAGTGAGTTGCTCTCTCAATCGGCCCATGGCGTGTGGAAGCATGTCTGCTTTGAGATAGACAGATATTGAGTCCCCTGCCTTCGATTTCCCTAGAATCGGTCTAGGCTCAACACAACCTAGTACTGGATTGGTGACTATGGAAAATTGTTATACTTGTGTACTGCTGTCTTAGAAACTTTGAGCCTCGAAGCAGCCAGCCTTCTGCCGGTAGAACCAGGATTGAACCAAGATTTAAACCAGATTATTAAAAAATATTGAGTGGTCTCTTAATTTTTTTTTCCAGAGCTGTATGTATTATTTGGTATGATTTTAAATGGTTTTTATGGTTGTATAATTCGCATTCTTTGGTTTGGAAGGTGAACTTTCTCAGCTATATAGAGATGGCCTCTAAAGCGATGCCTTACTTAGCGGAGAGTAGGGGATCCATCATTGTGGTGTCTTCATTATTAGGTGAGTAGCCATGCTTAGGCACCATGAGTCACTGTCTAACATCTTAGCTCAGAACTTGATGCATATCCCTGATATGCATCATCAACAACATGTACTCCACTCCCCTAGGGAAGATGACTACTCCTTTCTCTGCGCCTTATTCTGCCACCAAGTCTGCACTGAACGGCTTCTTTGGCACGCTGCAGCACGAGCTATCCATGCAGAAGAGCAACGTGTCCCTGACTATCAGCGTCCTGGGTCTGCTTGACACAGAGAGTGCCATGGAGAAGATCAGGTGATCGCCATGAAGCTTTGGGTTCAGCTTGGGCTTGGTGAAGGTAACATGGCACTGTGGTATTGGGTGATTCTTCTTTTCACATTGTAGTGAAATGTCTCCCCCACCCACGTCTCTTCTAGGGGACACTCCTACGCGGTGCCTTATCCCACTACTGAAGCTGCCCTCCACGTCATCAAGGCTGGAAAGGCGCGTCAGCAGGAGTCCTTCTACCCCTGGTACATCTATGGCCTCTGCCTCATCCGAGATTGGTTCCCTTACTTCCGCGATCTCGTCATCCGGAGCTCCTTCTACTAGAAAGTGGGGCGTATGTGTGCTTGGATCAGAGAGGGCATTTCAGTGGCTGGATGGGTAATAGCTGCCATTGAGGTTTATGACGACTGTGCTGGAACAAGGCATACAGAGAGGGGAGATTACTCCCCCCAAGCCTCGCCCCACCCACAGGCTGATATCAGGAAAAGTGATTACAGATTGTGCTGCATGAGATCTATAGACAAATGTTGGCATGGGAGGGTCTACAAACATGGGTGTTTCTGTGTAACTGGCATATTATGGTACACTGTTATAGACATTCTTTCTCATTAAAAAACTGAAAGTGAAAGAGTAATAAGTAAAAATCTGGTTCTTGGCTTGAGTATTTTGCAAATTCATGTGCAAATGTTATCATAGTATTTTGGCTTACTGTGATAGGAGTGTTACCTGGGAGTCACAGAGTCTCCTGGTTAGTATCCATTACTGTGATAAGAGTTTTACCTGGGAGTCACAGAGTCTCCTGGTTAGTATCCATTACTGTGATAGGAGTGTTACCTGGGAGTCACAGAGTCTCCTGGTTAGTATCCATTACTGTGATAAGAGTGTTACCTGGGAGTCACAGAGTCTCCTGGTTAGTATCCATTACTGTGACAAGAGTGTTACCTGGGAGTCACAGAGTCTCTTGGTTAGTATCCATTACTGTGACAAGAGTGTTACATGGGAGTCACAGAGTCTCCTGGTTAGTATCCATTACTGTGATAGGAGTTTTACCTGGGAGTCACAGAGTCTCCTGGTTAGTATCCATTACTGTGACAGGAGTGTTACCTGGGAGTCACTGGTTAATATACATTTTTTTGTCTGGTTTTTACCAAATTAGAATTTTCAAACTACATTCAAAAAACCTTTGATCTGTCTTGCTAAATCAAACGATCTACTCAAAACCGAACTGCTTTCAGATCACGCATCAAGCCAGTCAGCATAGACCCTACTGAGCAGCTGAGAACATCACATAGTCAAAACTTGCCGGAATATAGGGAAACATGTTTACTGCAGATATGGTCTTTTGCATGTTGAGTTGCAAAATTAGAAACTAATTTTATTAAAAGATAATAATTGTTGTTGAGCAAAAATGTTTGTATACAATTATACGTGCTCCAGCACTCCAAGAAGAACAAAGTTTAAAAACAATCTGAACAAAAAGCACATTACAGTAAAATGTTGTACAGCTGCCAAGCAGAAGTCAAGGAACGATATTCCTTCCACCCCGTCATCCTGTCTCCTGGCTGGGTCCGGACCGAGCACTTTGTTCTAGTCACTTGTTGGCTTCTTCACATGTCTAGAAACACGTGTGAACAGTTTTGAGACATCATGTTTAATGATGATCACTGTGTGCTGTCTGTGTTTAACTTTTGTAACCTCAGAGTTCACCACGGTGCAAAACTAATTTTAACGAATGAGAATGTCTTGTATAGTTTTACAGAAAGGGTGACTCAGATCTGCAAATTGTGTCTACAGTAGGTGAACAGAATGAGTCATTCATCTGATATGTGAATTTCGACAACTGACAGTTACGTTCCAGGAATGGGGTTTAGCATTTTAGCAGTTCGGAAAAACTATAATTCTTAAGACTGGATTGTCATACAGTTTTTGTTTATGTGGAATCCAAATACGGGAATATAGTTTTCTGAAACATTAATTGAGTTTTACTGGCTGCCTGAATACGAGCTCAAAAAACATATGAAATATAGCATTCGGGGCCCCCTGTGGCCAGCAGGGCCACCCCCAAACCTCCGGGGCCCCATGCAAATGAGTGGTTTGAATGGTGGGAAGCACCACCGCCGTCTCTAAGCTGAGGCCGCTATTGCGATATTGCTATGTATAATCTTCACCACAAGATGGCGGTAATGATCTATGTAGAAGAAGTAATCGGTGGCTTATTGGAAGCACTGTTGGTAGGGTTTTAATCCTGCCTCTGCTGTGTGTGTGTGTGTGTGTGTGTGCGGGCGCGTGTGTTTGTTTGTATGTTATTCATGTGCGTTTCATCTCACAAGCAAAGGCACATAGGGCTGTTTGGAATCCCTAAACTGCATTTAATGCATGATTGAGCCCTGCAGTCCTGTCCATGGTGTACCCCAGCTTTGTTCCCCATGCTCTCTGTCCTCCCTGTAACCCTGACCAGGGTAAGCCTTTAGAATGGAATAGATGGAATACGCTTACAAATGCAGTGTGATTTTCACACACAATTTGAGCTCACAATGTCGCTTTGAGATTCAATTTGAGTTCAGAATTTCCTCAGTTTGGACTTGAATACAGATAGCCAGAAAGGAAAATGATGCGCCATATCTTTACCTCACTTATTAAAAAAATCATAATTTGTTGGGGAAGAGGCAACTAAGGAGACTGTGGGTTGGGACTCAGAAAGTTTCCTGTTCAAATCCCTGGGTCCTCAAAGTGATCCCACCACTGTCCTCTACAGCAAGAACCCTAATCCCAACTGCTTCAGGGACTGGCTGACCATACTGTCTCCTCTATGCCAGTTTTGAGGTGGCCTCCTGGGATGCTTTTCCAGCTGTTCTGAAGGAGGTCCCAAATATATGCTGAACATCCATTGGCAACTTTTCCTTCACTATCTGGTCAAACTCCTCCAAAACCATCTCTACGGTTTAGGCCAGGTGGCCAGGTCATGCGCTGTGACACTCTATCACTGTCGCTTGGTGTGTCCAAACTTTTGACTGACACTGTATGCATGCATGCATGTATGTATTGCATCAGGGTATCAGTATAGTATGTCTCACGATGTTCCATCCTGTGCTTATTACAGTTTGTATATATACACCACATCCTTGATATATTACCATTTAAGCACTTTGCTGGCTGGGTATTTTATAGCCTGAGTGTAGACTATAGCCTTGATAGGTTGCCTTCTGAGTGCATCACAGCCTGGCATTTATTACAACTGCTGTTTTGCAGCATGATGTTCAAGGCAAAGTGTGACTGGCATCAGTATGATTAGGGTGAATGGGGGCAAAGGCTTCCAGTACCAGCTTAATAATCAGCTAATGCTGCTCTGGCTGGGATCCTTGTCCTTTCTGCTTGCTGACATTTGGTTAGTCAGCCACATTAATGAGGGAGGAGCCTCTGATGAAGCAGGGGTTTCAGTTCTGCAGTGCTGCTGTGGACCTGGCATGCCCCACCCACCTTCTGCCCCCCCCACAAGGCACACAGCCTGGAGTCACGACGGCCACTTCCCAGGATCCACCCTGCTGTCGGGGCTCATAGCACGCTTTTACATCATCACAGCTGTCCATAGCAGGAAACTCCACCAATCAGCTCCTGTTAACACCACAGAAAGGCATGGATTAGCCAATCAGAAGGGGAGAAGAACCAGCTAAATAATTGGAATGATACATACATTATAAGGGAGCATATAGTGTGCAGTGGGTGGTATAATTCTGAACCCCCCTCCAAGCTGCCCCCCAAGTACATTGACCCAAACTATGTCCTTTGGGAGCATTAGATGTGTAGACACGCCGCACATGGGCGACTGCATGAGTATGCACCCACACGCCGGGAAGTAGGCTTGCACCTATGCACATGCTCCACAGGGGGGCAGTATTTCCTTTCCAAAGACAAGGAAACCCTTTCTGTCTGTATCTCACTGAGGGTCTGGGCTGGCAATTGTTTGCTTTCTTATGATGCTATATTTCCCCGCTGATGAATTGATTTGACAGTTTGTAACCATACGTGTGACAAAATTATGCAGAAAAGTTTAACAAATGGATCACGTACGGCACTGTCTAGGAAGAGCTTCTATTATTTTGCACCGTAATCTTGCATCTGCTGGTTTTATGGTGCTGCAAAGCATCCCTCGACATCTCTGAGCAGGGAAGGCCACTATATAGTCTTTGCTACTACAGTGACACTCACTGGTTTTGACTACAAATGCTTTATACTCTCTGGTTTATTGTCAGTGTTATGTACAGGAGAGACTCCTCTGTGTGAGGGTCAGCTTCCTAAACG
Source organism: Petrocephalus sullivani (assembly GCA_026780845.1). Taxonomy (NCBI): domain Eukaryota; kingdom Metazoa; phylum Chordata; class Actinopteri; order Osteoglossiformes; family Mormyridae; genus Petrocephalus; species Petrocephalus sullivani. The sequence goes on from JAODKM010000042.1 coordinate 13,084,109, forward strand.
ATTCCCCCTTTTTAAAAGCCAATTGGCCCATTCCATGCATCCAAGGTCCCTTTGATGTCATACTCATAACACTGATAAAATGTAAATTAATATATGCATTTTGAGGATTTGTCTATATTCAGCCCAGTAGGTTACATGGAAAGAGTTGCTGATTGGCTCGTTGATATTAAGTTTGTCCATGCTCTGAGGAATTTGCCAATAGGAGTCTAAAAGCCACATTCATAAGGATAGAGTCGCCTATTTGTTAAGTGAGGCAGGAGTCTGGTGAAAGGATGGTAAGATTTGAAATGCGTCATGATGTGAGTTTTCTTAAAGGTACAGTACAGAGAAAGCTGATTTAGGGGTTGAACAGAATCAGAATCGGAATTCACTTTATTTACTAGGAATCCGTTTCAGCTGTACTGTTGCAAACTTTCACCGCTGACTTAGAACAAAAATTAATATCAGGATTCCTATAATGACTAGAAATAATGGAATAAAACAGAGCAAGCAGTGCAAGGCTGTACAATGTACATACAACATGGTGCTCAGGTGAGGATTCGGAGGAGAAGCCTTTGAAGATCTGCCCATGGGGCTGGCGAATCAGAAGGACGCGTGTGGCCTGCACACCACCCCAGCCCCTTGGAGCTGCTGGCAGCTATGGCGTCTGGCTTAGTACCAAAGGCCTGTGAAGAATTATAGCCCGAGCACCTCATCCCTTATTCTGTGTCCAATGTGCTGCTTTTACAGCTCAGCACACATTCAAAGGGTGATAGAAAAGGCTGCTGATTTTGGGGGGGAGGGGGAGGGGCAGAGGTGAAGTTCTGGGTTTCAGCAGGTCTAACGGGTGTCGTTCTCCGGGTGACGGGCTCCCGTAACCATGGTGACAGCCAGTAACAACATGCTCAGGTTAGTGTGGTGGTTTATGCCTGACTGCAGCAAGGCATCCTACAGCCAAAGTATTATCATTTTATTTCATATCAGTTTTGTCCAGAGTAAAATTGGTATGATAGAGGCAGTCTGCAGGTTATGAATGTGACCCATTCCCTGAGTCTGCCTTTAAGTCATATTCGTAGGTAAGTTGGAAAAATAATAATACAGAATAAAATAATGATAATTATACATTGACAATAATAATAGTATCTACATACAGTACCGAATTGTACCTTGAACTGAAGCCATGCAATGATGTCATGAGTGTCACAAAGGTGTGCGTGCGTTCATTATTACGCACCGCTGTATTTAAGTAGGATTTTAATAAGCTTTTAATAGCTTTTATGGTGGTCTGTTTATGAGTATGAGTTGTCCATATGTTGAGTGTTCTTAACCCAGGAACTCCCTGTATCAGTTGACTGTTGTTTTTGGTCTGGAAGGCTCATCTCTCCTATCCTCTGCTCTTTGCAGTCCCTCTTCATGAGAAATACCTTTTCTATGCTAAAATCACCCATCAAAAGGAGCGATCTTCTCCACCCTCCCGTTTTACCCCTTTCTTACTGGACAGGCTTTTTGGGAGAAGGAGAGGTTGCCCGAGTCTAACATCTGTACCTCGAAAGCTTCAGTGTGAGTGTAATTTCTGCATGTCACACACATGAGCTACTGCAGGCGTGTTTTTCTCTGTGTTCACTTGATGAATTGTCACGTAGCACCCAAACTCAGACACGCATGCATAAACACGCAGCACGTGCCTATACATACTCATGTACAGACCTATCCTGAACACGGCACACATACATAGGCAAAACCCCACTCCCAAATGCAAGCAGTGTCTTTTCTGTCCTCTGGAAACTAATAACTAGTGTTCCTAATATAATCACTGAAAAGGCAAATTTGACGTATTTAGTGTCTCTAGCCCCTTTTATTGATGGATAAGGGGTAGGGTCAGTAATACGCCAGAATCCCGAGTGGAGATGGTAAGAAGGCAGGCTAAGAAACAAAGCTTTGGAGACCAGTTTGTCCTTGAGATGCCTGGTATTGGCCAGTGTCACCGCGAGGGGTCCGCAGGCATGCTGGGAAATGACGATACCCGTCTCGCTCAGCATAGAGAGAAGGCTCTCAGATTGTCGACAGAGATAATTGAAATAGAAAGTGCATGCTTGACTCAAAGCTGTCACGTATTCATATTTTTTTATTCCCCGCACACAGGAGGATCAAATGAGGTAGCGGGCTGAATGCGGTGAATTTGGCCTTTAAGACGACCAGTTTGTGTGTTTCAATACCAGAACATTACTTATGCTATTCTCAGCTACTGTGAATAAATATGCCACGCTAAAAGGCATCGAGATGGTGTGTAGTCAGAATGCTCTATTCCTTTGGCTTAGACCCCCATTTTCCATAAGTTTGTCCTTCTAGCATGTGAAATTGCATCTGGGTGCTCCATGACCCCCCCCCCCCTCCAGCTGGACTCATGGGGCAGTGGAAGCCATTATGTTTAATACATTCCCCATCTGGGAGACATTACAAATGGCCACTTTCAAAGGACATGGAAAAAAAACCCCACCGAAATAAAGAAATGCTAATTGCGGAGGATTCGGGAATGCTAGTATCTTTCACGCATCTTAGTCTATTCCTGAAACCCGGAGACTGACCCCCTTTCCTGAAAGCACACCCCCACCCCCCCCTCCCAAACACATGCACACACGGGCCTCCTCCGTGTCCTCCTTCTGGCATGGCTCTCTGGCTGGGTATTAACCGCAGTGTCTTGGCCTGGTGGATGCCTCTTTGGGGATTTAATGTGCTGCTCGCTTTTTGGCTTTGGTCTCTCCACCGAAACATCTGGCAGACCTTCTGCTTCCCTCATTAAGCACCGATCTGGGACTCCGTAGGACCTGCAGTCGCACAGCTGCACTGGAACACAGAGAGGAATTGGACATTTTCGCCTATTGTTTTTAACAGGAAGTAGCGTTGATTGAGAGAATTTATGGAATGATTGCGGTCACCACTATAACAACGTAATGACAATGATGTTCTGTCCATTTAAACTGCAAAAATATATCTACGGTGTAGACAAATAATAGAGTTGATAAATACGTGGGCTTGTGCAGAGACTTTCCTATCCCGAGTGGTGAAGTGACTTTTAATACACACCGTGCCGGTTTGGTAATCGGGGCCAGCTGACATCCATGGTGAGTCCGGAACATTCTTCCTGGTGCATTGCCTTTTGGCAGTTCATCTTGCCTCATCCATCTGCACCCCACTCCCACAATCCTGCCATGTGGAGGACACCCCTCATCCCAAAGCCAGCGAAGGCAGTACAATGGGATCTAATAAGCATCTGTATGTGACCTTTACATGATAAGGGCTGGTGTTAAGCTTGCTGAATAGCCTATTGTACCTTAGCTTGAAGGATTCACCTACTTTAATGTCAGGTGGTCGGATAGAGAAATCCCTTCATGCATTTTAATTGTAAACATGTCTCTCTCACAAAAAATATTAGCAAACAATATTTGACATTAATACAGATTAGATAACACTTCACAATTACTGTACCTTCATAATGCCTTTATATTGCATCTATAGAACATTCAGTGTACCTTCATAATGCATTCATAGAACATTCACAAGCAGCATCGAAGTATACCTTAACATCCTAACACACCTTAACAGCTTTACTTGCGTTAATAACAAAGTTAGTCATGTAATTATATAATGTTTGTTTCATAAGCTTTAACAAACTTTAGTATGTTTTTGGAAGGCATAACGAATGCATTATGATGGTGCAGTTAATGTAAAGCACTACCTATTACAGTTATTGGAGAATGTATTGGCTTAAACAGCGTTTTGTTGTCCAATCACAAGGATTTAAGTAGTTAAGAAAAATACTCCACTCTAAGTACTTCTCTAAGGTCCATAGCTGTGGCCAAACACCAGTAAGTTCACATGACCATTCAGATGACGTTCTGGAGAACAGGAGCCTGGGCTCAGTATCTTCATCTTCAGCCTCCCAGTGAGCTATATTTAACACCAACAGTCTGTCTCAGTTCTATTCACCTGGGTTTTGTTAGCCGGCTCTGCCCGTGTTTTCTGGAGAGGGGCAGGCATGGTGAGTGAGGCGGCACTCAGACAGGTGTTTGCTTTGGCACCCAGATTCTCCCTCAGGAAGCTGCAGCCAGATGCTGAGCTGTGGCCCAGAAAGAGGCCTTCGGCCTGGGCTCCCACCGCTGAGAGCTGGCCCCCATCCAGTGGGGGATGCTGCGTAGGGCAAACATCACACAAGTGCGACCTCATGGAACGGACTCATGCATGGTCAAGGGGCCATTGGACCCTCCCTTTAGATCATGCACGTGAATTTAGGTTCTGTCCTGTCATGTTGCCCCGGTAACACACTCTATCTTAATCCTGCCGTGCGGCAGACTAACTTGAATTAAGCTGGCTGTATGGTATGCCATATTTAACTCTGGCCAGTGAAATAGCCCTATTTTGGTCACGATTTGGTTTTTACTCAAACACATTCCTAGAACAATAAGAACAATCTTTCTTATATAGAGTGTGGCTCAGCAGCTTAAGCTCTGTGCTGATAATCGCTTTAAGCCCAGTCTCGGCACGTCTGTGGGGCCCTTGAGCAAGGCCCTTAACCCCCAGCTCCCTGGGCGCCCCTCGAGGTAGCTTCCCTTCACGGCCAAGCTTACTCTTACAGAGAGCAGGTTTGGGGGAGGTGAGAAGAAGACAATTTCCCCACGGGGATCAATAAAGTATCTCAAAATAAAAAAAAAATATATATATATACAGTAGGCAAGGAATGATATCCATTTTCTGAAACCCCTAATGCTATTCACAGGGGGTCCGGAGCCTATCCCAGTGGGCTGCAAGTGCAAGGCAGCCCAGGACGGAGAACCAGCCCACCACAGGGCACACTCACATACACTTACAATTCAGCAATTTGGTAACTCCAATTTTCCTTAGCATGTTTTTGGACTCGGGGGGGTAATTGGAGGAAACCACATGACGTCTCAGGAAGTGCATGCAAACTCCACACACATGGCAGAGACTTGAACCTTGGACCCAGAGGGGTGGGACAGCGGGGCTAACCACTGCACCTCCAAAGAAGTAATACAGGTGAGACTCGAAAAATTAGAATATGGTGCAAAAGTTCATTTACTTCAGCTTAAAAGGTGGAACTAATATACGATGTAGACTCATTACATGCAAAGTGAGATATTTCAAGCCTTCATTTGTTATCATTTTGATGGTTATGGCTTACAGATTATGAAAACCCCAAATTCAAAAGCTCAGAAACTTAGAATTTTGTGAAAAGGTTCAATATTGTAGACTCAAAGTGTCACACTCTAATCAGCTAATTAATCCAAAACACCTGCAAAGGGTTCCTGAGCTTTTAAATGGTCTTTCGGTCTGATTCAGTGGAATTCACAATCATGGGGAAGACTGCTGACCTGACAGTTGTGCAGAAAACCATCATTGACACCCTCCACAAGAAGGGAAAGCCTCAAAAGGTAATTGCAAAAGAAGTTGGATGAAAAAGGTGCACAAGCAGCAGGGATGACTGCAGCCTGGAGAGGATTATCAGGAAAAGGCCATTCAAAAGTGTGGGGGACCTTCACAAGGAGTGGACTGTGGCTGGAGTTAGTGCATCAAGAGCCACCACGCACAGACGGATCCTGGAGATGGGCTTCAGATGTCGTATTCCTCTCGTCAAGCTGCTCCTGAACAGCAAACAACGTCAGAAGCATCTTACCTGGGCTAAACAGTCCTCTTTTCTGATGAGAGCAAATCTCATTTGGAAACAGGTCCCAGAGTCTGGAGGAAGCATGGAGAGGCATTGTGCTTGATTGGCCAGCAAACTCGCCTGACCTGAACCCCAAAGAGAATCTATTGGGCATTGCCAAGAGAAAGATGTGAGTCATGAGACCAAACAATGCAGAAGAGCTGAGGTCCCTATTGAAGCATCCCGGTCTTCCATAACACCTCAGCAGTGCCACAGGCTGATAGAATCCATGCCACGCCGCATTGCGGCAGTAATTCATGCAAAAGGGGCCCAAACCAAGTACTGAGTACATATGCATGATTATACTTTTCAGAGGTCCGACATTTGTCTGTTTAAAATCCTTTTTTTATTGATTTCATGTAATATTCAAATTTTCTGAGCTTTTGAATTTGGGGTTTTCATAATCTGTAAAAAAATATGATAACAAATGAAGGCTCGAAATATCTCGCTTTGCATGTAATGAGTCTATATCATATATTAGTTTCACCTTTTAAGTCGAATTACTGAAATAAATTAACTTTTGCACAACATTCTAATTTTTCGAGTTTCACCTGTATATCCTATTAAATTACTAGTGCCATATAATCAAAATATGTCACACTGAGTGTGATGCAGATTCTTTTTATAGGGGCTGCAGTGTTTGGCCAGCAGGAGTTCTCCTCTGATATCGATGCAGAGAAGCTCTGTGAGTCGGTCACTCTGCATTGCTGTGCACACCCATTATTTTACTTAATTTCTATTTGTGCGTCATGATTTACTTCCATCCTTAGTTATTGCTTTTGTTTTTTGCCTTTCTTAATTTCCATTATTATTACAAAAAAAATTCCCACTGCAATATGTGCACAGTGTGATTTATTTGAGGAATGCCACTGCAAATGGGGATAAGTCATTGATTTCTGTATTCTATTGCAGGGAAATAAATGGGGGAGCAGTGCTGAGCCTATTCGCTGCTGGTACTGTACCTGCCAGACACACTCAGCAGCAGCAGACCCTCAGCAGTGATACTGCCGGTGTCCCTGACGATGTGATTGCATTTCCAGAAGTTTCCGGAATTACTGCAACTTTCTGCTAATCTTGCCAGTCTTAAGCGTGTCATTTTATCCTGACTGGCTGCCAACGTCTGATTTGAAATGAGTATTATAAGTAATTGTTAATATATATAATTATATATACTATATAAATAGGTTAGAATGTACCGGTCTCATGCATTATAGCTATATTATTAAATAAACAATGTGT
>JAODKM010000042.1:13103924-13114230 GCA_026780845.1 Petrocephalus sullivani
AACTAACTAACTAACTAACTAACTAACGTGGAGAGTGGAGCCTGCTTAAGTCATTTTTCCACTTCCTTTATCAGAGGGAGCAAAAACGTGGACTGTCTGGCAGGGAGCAAAAGTGTGGACTGTCTGGCAGGGAGCAAAAACGTGGACCGTCTGGCAGGGAGCAAAAACGTGGACTGTCTGGCAGGGAGCAAAAATGTGGACTGCCTGGGGGTCCCCAGGTTGGGAAACACTGCTTTATAAATTTATAATACGTCTCTGCAGAACCCCTGCAGCTGCTCTACAGGCACCCAGGGGGTTTCAGACATCAGGTACAAACCCCCGTCACAGAAAATTTTCTTGAGTATCCAGTGGCATCTTAATTAGCATAGAATGTATATTATTTGTAGGTCTGCAAGCCAAACAGTTTCTCCAACGGATTCTCCTTCAGTGTGTAAAACATAGGAGCTGCTCTACAATAATTACAGAACACTTCCCTTGAAGTGTATTATTAACACTTGTTTCAAAGATGATTACCATAATTGCTCAATTAACATGAATAATGTCGTGTGCAAATATTGCCTGGTGAGAGTGTCACTGCCTGCTTCCCACCTGTCCCTCTTCCCTGATATTTTGTATATGCTGCTGTGTTTTGTTTTGCATCACAACGTGACCTAGAGCAAGAAACTGGCCGGCTGGTGGTTTTTGTTCTTTTTGCCAGCTTCGCTCTGGGTTTCCCCTGCCGCCTTGTGCTATCTCATCATTATTCTCCCATGTCCCTGTAAAAAGGGGAACTTGGCAGAGGAGCCCTATCTGCTCTGCTGGTTTCATATGTCGCATGTTTCCATTTCGCATTTTCTGAATGTCAGTGCACGGGACACGGTGAAAGAAAGGGATTTTAACATTATTTTGATATATATTTTAGGACTTCATTTGAGGAAATACAAAGTTTGTGGTGAATTGGCATGCTGTCTAGGATTTCCCCTGTATGACCTCTGGGACAGGCTCCAGGTACCCTATAACCCTGGGCTCAGTAAGCAGCTATAGAAAAGGCGCGGGTGGAGCAATGACTGGATATAAAATGTAAACCACTGGGACTTTTTATTTTATTTTTATCTATATTTATTTATTATCTATCTATCTATCTATCTATCTATCTATCTCTCTGTGTGTCTATGTATGTATGTGTATATATATATATATATATATATATGTGTGTGTATATATATATGTATATATGTATATATGACATTAGGAACAACCGGGAAAATGTCAACCATTCATTTCAAGTACTAATAAATTGAGACCCAAATTACAGTTCTAAAAGAGCTGTTCAGAATTAAAAAGTTCATTGGCAAGCAATCTCATCGGGTGCTTTTTAATTAATAACCCCTTTGCAGTAACATAAAACACCAAACATTTGTGTTTAGTATACTTTTGGGAGCCAGTGACTACAGTTGCAATTAATACCAAAATGGCAAGAACAGAACTGAATGAATCAGTCAAATAATTATGCAACTTAATAAAAAGAAAATGTCTCTGTGGAAAATATGCGCATATATGTTAAGCATTGCTAGTCAATAGACTTTTGTGATGAAATCAATAGATTCACGACATTTTTTCAGAATTACAGAAGACTTTCATGTACATATAGAACATACAGCTCAGGAAAAAATTAAGAGACCGCAGCAAAATTTTTTGTTTCACTCAATTCATGAATATGCTTTTGTGTAAAATATAGATTTTTTGCAAACTCCAGCCTGGCCCTTCCCTGCGTCTCATTGATGACGGACTCCTGCCTTGCTATAGGACTTCAGTCCTGCTTCTAGGAGCCCGTTATGTACTGCCCTAGCAGTGCACTTCACACCGCTTAATGTTGCCCATTCCTTTTGAAGGTCACTTGAGGTCATCCTCCGATTCATGAGGCACTATTGGAGAAGTTGACGGTCATCTCTGGCATTAGAAAGCTGCTTCTGCCGTCTACCTGGCTTGTTTCTGGTCATTACCAGTGTCTCCTGCTTCACCTTCTTCTTGTGTACTGCTGTCTTAGAATTTGAACTTGGAAGCACCCTGCCGCACAGTGTAGCCTGCTGCCAGCAGAACCACGGTTACACCAGGATTTAAAAATGCAGATTTTTTTTAAATATAGAGTGTTCTCTTAATTTTTCCAGAGCTGTATATATAAAATTCAAAAATTCTGGTTGTGTTCAAATACAGTTCACACCTATGAACATTAGATTATGTCCCGGATCTGGAATAAGCTTCTGGCCTTGTGCCAAGCTCACACCGCTAAGGCGCATTCCTCTGTGTACACTGTCCTGCTTCTCGGGGACTCTGCATTTTCGGATAAAGCTAAAACACAGTTTAGCCGATTTCTTCATGTATATAGGGATGCTTGATTTCTCAAAATGGAATGCAGTCCTGTAATCTTAACCATTTTCTGACACTACCTCTGTGTTTGGACCACAAAGATGTGTGCGTGTGTTCTGTGTCTGGGGAGGACTTGCCCTTTGGTAGATACCTACTGTGCCATTAAAAGTGGTTGTCTGTGGCCATGGCAACACAAAGGTTTCCCAGCATCCCTCCCCGAATGCTACGTTAGCTTAGCAGCTATAAGCTAGGCACTCTCCACCCTCTCATGCAAATCCAGATGTGTGTGCTTGTTATGTGTGAAACAGCTGCAGCTTGTATGAAACTATGTAGCTGTTTTAATGGGCTGTTCATTTCTAAATATCCACTTAATTCACAGTATTTTATTATATTATTTCAGATTTTGTGTTTAAAATTATTTAAGTCAAATTTCTTATCTCATATTACTCGTATAGAATAATATGTAAATTTACACTTAAATGTGTACTACATGTCACGTTGAGATACAAAGTTCTTGTTGAGTACAAATAATATTTCATCAATAGAAGTAAGAAATAGTTTTGCAAAAGCAAGATTGTTTGAATACAATTTTGCAGTCCTTGCAATATAGTTTATATAAAAGCAATTTGACATTTGACACGTTTGCAATGCCCAGAATTTATTATGCAGAATAACTGCACATTTATTTGTATATGAGCTTTTGTGTGCTTTCATGTGTGCATGAGTGTGCAGATTTGCATGTGCGCGGTAACGATGTACTTACTGGCATGGTCTGGCTCCCATGTAGCGCACTAATCGCAGACTGAGCCTCAACATGCGTGGAAAACTTCACAAAGGCACAACCTGCAGGAAAACACAGGCGTAGCGATCGTCACAGCCACACACCCAGAATGTCACAAAGCCGTCTGTAGTAAGACATGCACGAATAGATTTTCGCGTCACAGGCTGTACAGACGCACACATTCACACATATCGAAAAAAATTAATTTACAGGACATGGAACAGACGTGAAATGTAACATGCACATTAGATTCCCACTCACATACTATCATATAACTATGAAATTGTTTTGACATCCATCTCTTTTCCCTTCGACTTTCATTTGACCGCAAATGACTGTGGAGCAGAGAGCTGTCACCGCGGCTGCTGGAATAATTCCACGGCAATTTTCGAGAAACGCTACTGGGGACTTTGCCGCGTGACGTCGTCTCTCGTAATGCCATTCCTGCCCTGGGGATCGAGGTGAAAAGCCCCGGGATCTCGCAGTCAAGCTGCTAATTCAGCTGCAGTCTTTCCGGAAAGTCATTCCGACGTGTTAGATGCAACACCGAATCTGCAGATTGGATAAGTGCATCGCTCTCCTCGTCCATAAATCCGCGCCGGTTTGGATTGGATACAGGTTGTAGCTGTGAGGTTCTAATCCCTTGTTAAAGTGCAATTGTAAAACACATAAAACTTATTTAAACCATGCTGTGCATTATGCAGCCACTCAGGGGAGAGGTATCTAATTCTTTGTTGTTATAGTAGCCAAAAAAGGTGACTACAGCAGAAAAATAACGAAGATTTATGTCAGTGTTTTACTGCCTTGAAGTCAGTGAAGATGAAGTAAGTGTACTTAGGACTTTTGCCAGGGTTCAGCAAGACTGACCTTTGCTGTTTCCATCAGGACCTCTCAGGACAGTGCACTCCTCGATGACGCCATAGGGTTCGAACAGGCGGTACACATCCTCCTCAGTCTGCTGCTTGTTCAACATCCCCACAAACAGCTTCCTATCTTCTGGAACAAAAAACAGGTGAGGGGTTAAACCTGCCGATATGTTCGGAATGCAGTCAGTCTGGACAGTGTGAGGCAGAACTTATGAAATGCCAGTGCAGAGCTAAATCCTGGAAGTTCTGGAGTTGCAGCGAAGTTCAGACGGTTTTGCCCCCTGCCTAGCGCCTAGGTAAGCATTTCATAAAACATGCACTTTTTAACGCAACTGGGTTTGTTTACATGCATCTGCCCAAGGCAGACCTGGAGCCCTGCTGGTAGAGACGGCTTGACCATGCACACCAGTAGACACATGAGGAGCGTCAACTGGTCTACAACAAAATCCAACATCATCTTATCACTGCGCAGAGGAAACTTGCTCTTGGGTTGGCACTACAGGAGTGGCACCCTCATCACAGACACCCCCCCCCCCAGGCTCCACAGAGTCTCAGCAGGACTCTTTCTGACTCTGTCACCCCCTGTAGCACACGATACACCTCTGTGAGAACCACAGAGGGTACCAGTGTGCCCCGGGCAAGGGGAACAGTATGGATCAAAAAGAGGCCTCACTGTGACACCTGCCACAACCTCATCACTCATCCACGCGGAGGAGCAGGTTGAAGTTGAATCTGAGATGTTTGTCTTAACTATAACTTAAGTGGATACCCACTGAGCTGCTAACCCACGCACCTGCAATCCTCATAGACATACAGTACCACTCAGAAGTCTGGACACACCTGCTTTCAATGCACTTGCCTCTGATTTAGCTATGTTATTCACCTTATAGCAAAAGGCTTCAGGGCAATGAAGTAATCCACTGAGAAGTGTACAGCACATCAAAATGTTCTCGAATTTGAGCCTCTTCCAAACCGGCCCCTTTTGCTTCGATGACAGCATTGCAGACTCCTGGCGTTCTTTAAACCAGCACCCAGATGTAGCCACCTGGAATGACTCTGTAACAGTCCTGAAGGAGTTTCCACAAGTTCTGGGCACAAGTTGGCTACCAGCTCATCCCAAACCAGCTCTATAGGGTTTAGGTGGGGGGGATGTTCTGGGGGCCAGGTCGTCTTTCACAGGTCTCCATCTATCTCCTTATTCACAAGATAATGATTATTACATGACCTTGAGGTGAGCTTAGGTTCATTATCTGGCTGAAAGACCAGAACATATGATGAGCCTTTCCCCATTGTTTTAACATCTATCCATCCATCCATCTGTTCGTCCATCCATCCATTAACCTAATAATAAAACAGACCAATATAGAGCTTAAAGATTGCAATATATTTTCCTGAACTGTAATCTTTTCTAGTAGAGTATAGCTCAAAAATCTGTTGTGCTGTAGCACATTGAAGCCTAGCTTCTGGTATATAGAAAGCCCTCTTGTGTTTGGCAAGCCTGTGTGTGACAGTGTTCTACAGGGCTTCTCCCCGCCGAGCACTCATCTCTCATGTGAGTACCCTGCACTTCACACTTTTCACATGTCACTTACAAACGCACAAATCAGGTCAAGTATCACAGGAAGGTATGCCTTTTGTTTCACAATTAATTTGTTCTTGGCTTAGAAGGCAGTTTTCAGTGAGAAAATAACCACTGCGCTCCTGCAAGCGAAGCAGCTAACTCGAGAAAATTAACACTGATGTAAGATCATCAGGACTTCATAAAACTTAGCCAAAATGGAAGAAATGAGGGTTTCAAGCTTCAGATCACAACTGACTTGTTCTAGTAAACGTTGCAACATCTCGACAGACGAATGTGAGCAGAGAGCAGCTTATCAGACGTCTGCTAAGGGAAGTTAGCTAACAGTTATTCATTCTAGGAACATTTGCTGAATGTTACGATTAAGATATTGAAACATCCAAACTGTCCAGTTTTCCTGATGTTTCTTGAATGTTATTCCATTACTAAAGCTACTACAACTAAGAATAAAAAGACATAGGCAAACAATAGGCAACACTGGCACTGTGCAGTGTTCAAGGATGAATGGTCCAATCGCAGTATTTGCATCAAACACAATTTTAAAGCAATACTTCATTATAAAACAATATTTTTCAACATTAATTGCATTAAAATGGTGCTCAGGTAGCCCAGAGGTCAAACCTGGGCTAGGGTTTCATTAAGCAATGCCAAGGCTAATGTCCTCAGATATCCAGTCTCCTACCTTGGCCTCGTACCTTGCATTCATTGCATTGAAAAGCCCCATTTGGATTCACTGTATGATCCATATTTATTCAATAATCTCAGAAGCGGTTAGCATGCCTCTCCTTGCTGCCCCTTTCACTCCCAAAACTGCAATGCTAAGAGTTTTGAGCCACGGAAATGCTGTATAGGGTAAAGCCGCAGACATAATAAATAAATAAGCCGCATACATACGCAATAAACCGTGTCGGAGATCCTTTTGTAATTCCACATTAACTCAACTTGATTTTGGAAAGCAGCGTAAGAAAGCTGAAAGGCTCCTTGGACTTTTTATAGCCATGTTTGTGTGTGGCGAAGCTCGGAAATTCACCGTGACATCAGCAGCCTGAAAAGGAACCCCAGATACCAGCCACATGCTGGCATCTTCGCCTAAGCCCTCTTGCTCTTCCCAAAGCTTCAAAGTGCGACTCATAAATGCCACACCAATAGTTTTTGTCATAATTGGGGGGGAAAAGGGGTTATGTTTACTTTTGTTGAATTATAATTCTGAATTTTGTCCCCACCCTCAGATCTCCTATGTTTTAAAAGGTTTCCCTTGAAAAACTTATCTGCTTTCTAGGTGTGAGGACCTCCGAAATTCTGCACCATATCACAGAGGAGATGCTGCCAGTACCTGTGCTCCCGGTACACGGGTCATTCTCACAAACTCACTACCGTAACATATGACGTATCATTGGGTGGCAGCGCGTGGTTCAGTGGGCTAAGTCTCTGTGACTGGGGTAGGAAGGTTATTGGTTCAAGCCTGGCGATTTTTACTCTGGGGTAGTTAGCCAGGATTAGTATACAGCTCACCCTTCTGTGTTGTGACTTTCCCCATCAAGGGTTCAATATATTGTGGGGACACGAAATGGGAATTTTTTTGGGGAGTTTTGCAAAAGCCACAGACGACGCGCCGCGACATGCCAGCTGACCACACTACAAAAAATGTGTTTACAGTGCTGATTTGGAGGACGCCAAGTGTGCAGCCCCTCACGTAAAATACCACAGTGTTCGCTGTATTTCGCCCTCTCCATTTCACACGATTTTACCCAATTGTGTGTGTGTGTGTAGGGAGGGGGGTTGTGCTCATATCCCTCATGATGTGGAAGACTTGATTGTATTACCATTAATTTCTGTAATAAAAAAAAACTATTTCACCAAATGTAGGGCAAGGGCTACAGAGATGAGGAAAAAAAAAATTACCAAAGAATTTACATACTATCATACAAACTGATTGTTTATTGCAGGTTACATGCAATAAAGTCGAAAGATTTATGGACATTTCATCTAGCTTTGTGTTATTTGACCTTAAAACTGTTTCAGTAATGATTGGCTACCTAACTGGGGAAACTGGTTGAAAAAAATAAAAAAATTAATATACCTAAAAAGTTATGGTGATGTCAGTTGGTCTAAATGCAACAATAGACACTGTACTTCATTGTTTTTTATTGTCAGGTTTGTGAGAATGACCCATACACATAATGATGAAGACAGGGAAGTCTTGCCCAGGGCATTTTCAGTAGAGAGTGGAAAGCCCAGTGGACTTCAGATTCGCCCCCCTGAGCGGCAAGCTGAAAGCAACCACATCACTTAGTCCTGAATGTGTAACCAACATGTGTAGTTCAGGTCCCTAGGAGCTAGAATCCTGTCTAAGTGCAGGGTCTGACCACCATCGTTGGCTGAACCGCTGACTGTTGGAACTTGCCACCTGAATGCAGAATACCTTCTCTCCAGTCCAGGTACCATGACAAGACTGTTCTAATTTTGAGGAAACTTAGCTCAATAGGTAATGAAAAACTTGTGCAAAGCACAATATACAGGAGGATCCCTAATGGGTGTAGTGGTGTGGCCACGGTGTCGTCATTAAAAGACTTTCTGTCACTTTTATTCCATATATCTTATGCTCTGATTCTGGGTCTTCCATTGCAGTGCCGAGTCTGGGGATGTAATATTACAGAAAAACTGAAAACGGAGATTAAAGGGTGAAATAACTATGCAAATCCCCACTCTGGGAATCTTATAAGCTCCTCAGTTTGGTTCATGGGAGAGAGAAATGCAAGGCTCTCCAAAAAATTTAAAGTGAAAATGAATTATGTCATATGTTAGTCTCATTTCCATTCACTACGGTTCTTGAGTTGTCAGTGGATTAAGGCAAGGTAATTGCACCCGTTTTCGAAATCTTCATTTGTTAAATATTAATTTATCTACCCAAACAGTGCCTGATGACCAAAGCATGCTTTTATGCAATTCACACATTCATTATTTTTTCCCCCAAATATACTTCAGTCCGGTTAATGACGTTCGGCCGAGTACCAGACCTGATGCCATCACGTGAGCTGACACCGGGGCATTCTAGCTGGCTAGAGCCTATAAAGTAAGAGTCCATGCGGAGGACGATTCCTTCAGCTTTGGAATTCTTGACTGAAAGTGTGAAGCTTTTATGTTGAAAGGTTACAAATCAACAATAAAAGTGGGACTAGGGCTGTAAACCTCTTAAAGGGTGATCTTTTATGAGTTTCCAGAGTCTGAAAGAGAACTTAAACCTGTCCTTGGAAGTAAATGAATCACCCCCCTTTAGCAAAGGGGGCTGGGGAGGAGAGGATAAGAAAAAAACAGTTTAATCTTCGCAAATCCCCATCAGGGAATGTCAGTGCCTCTGCTTTATGAGTTTAAGGGTGATGCTGACGCCCCAAGTCATGCCAGAGCTGCACGAGCAGCGGTTGTGTTCCCAACATCTATTGGCAACATTGGTCCGGATCAGCTGAAGTTGGTTCAGAGAACTGAGAGCCCAGTGATCTCACATGCACATTCATATTTATTTAGCAGATTATTCAATTTATTTGGCCTTCATCCACAGTGATGTGCATATTGCAGAAAGCAAGGTCACACAGCCCCTGGAGCTATTAGGAGTTGTGGGCCTTGCTCAAGGCCCCAGTGGTTAAATTACCCTGTGATTCAAACTGGCAACTTTCTCGAACATAGGACCACCTATCGACTCAAACACCGACCCCAGTCTCAACACTAGTCTTCTCCAACTATATAGACAAATTCTTCGATGTCTGGGATTGGCTGCTCTGTGACATCATCTTGCTCCTCCCACATGCATTCCTATTTGAGAGAAGGCCTGCTGGAGGAGCAGCATGGCCCTCACCACTGGGACCTGGCTGATCCCCTTGGGAGCAGTCATCAGGGCCCTCCAAACCTGACTTAAAACACAAAGGCAATAAGCCAGTGGCTCAAAAGAAGCCTATTATAATTATTCATACATAAGTCTCAAAATGTTTTAGCTTTTAAAGGCAATACTGTAAAGTGATCAGCCAAAGCAGAATAATGGATTGCAGATAAACCTGCAGGAGGATAAAAGGGGTCATTTCAGCTCCTTGTCTTCTGGGGTCTTAGCTGATGCATGACACAGAAGAACTCAGTTATGTAAGACATGCCTGCCATGCTGGTCTTGTATCGTCTGGCCAGATAACGATGTTCCAGAAGACTTATCCATTCCTGTAATTTATCGTTTCTTCGGTACCCCACTGAGTAAATAGCCGAGCTGTGATTCAAGCCCCGCAACCTTGGAGGTGCAAGACACCAATTTGGGTAACATCTGCGCCCTTGCTCCCAGGTGGCCTACTTGGCCTTAGCGTCATACGGGTAAACACGCCTGCCATTGTGGCTAAACATGCTATTAGTGACCACAGCGGCGTAACCTAAAACAGGATACTTTACACAGCAGTAAAACAGCAAGCTTTTCGTGTGCCTTTGATAGCTAACCAACAATAATGGAATGTAATAATATAATACCTGCACAGGATGCGTGCATCCGGCTTTTAGCCCAGACTCAGGGTACAGATTCATTACTCCTCACAGATTTCTCCCTAACCTTACTGTTTATTCTCACAAAAAAAAAATGTACTACTGCCCTGTAATGGGTGTGGGATGGCTAAGTGCATTCAGAATTCACTATAAATACACTAACTACCGCAGCCGACACAACAGTGCAAAGTGTCCCCAGTGCATGTAAAAAGGTCTATTATACAA
>JAODKM010000042.1:13125950-13136871 GCA_026780845.1 Petrocephalus sullivani
GGGTAGGAGCTTAGTAATCATAATTACCATGAGGTACCATAGTAAAACCATGGTTACTGTAAAAACCCCATACCCAACACCCAAAAAGCCATAGGAAGCCACAGTGAATTTCCATAAGGGTAGTTTTTGAAATAACAAATGGGTGACATGCATGTTCACTGTGGTATATTAATATATTGTGCAATCCCTGACATTTAAACAAATAAGAATCAGTGTACTGTACTGCATGTCTGCACTGTAATCAACAGCAGATTCTATTTTCCTAACCCGGCACACACTGAAAGCAAGACGTGAGCATAAGAGAGTAAACAGTGCGACGTAATGAAAGCACGCACGCCAATGGCGTTCTAGGCGGGTCTGTGCTAGGCGTGCTAAGACGCGTTACTGAGCATCCTTCCTACCTGCTGTCGTCGTGCACTGTGACACCTCCTCCTGACATTTGGCTCCCAACCCCCAGCAATAACACGCCTGGAAGCAGCCTCGCTCGGGCATGAAAGAATTCTGGTGATGCCCCATTTTTTTGTTATTTTTTCCTAACATTTATTTCATTAATACTCTATAATATTCCCTTTTTTCACAATTCTATTTGTGCACTTTTTTGATTGCACTTCGTCGTGTGCTGTCTTTGCACGCGATGATATCGCACGACATGTACGTTCCTCTGTACTCCAACGTACGTGCTGCTGTATGCACAAGAACTGGGGATCAATAAAGTTGATCTAATCTAATCCCATCTGTTCCATGTTCTTGCACATTTCAGTCACATTCCTCCACGCCAACAAACAGGTGTCCATGGAAACATGGCAACTCTTTTGAATCCCGGGGAATCTCTTTATGTTTATTGAAAAGAGTGAATTTTCAGGCCATTTAAAACGAGTAATGAATCCCCAAGTGCAGCCCTTATGGCCCACGACAGCCAGGCATGTCAGTGCACTCCCGGCTTGTTCACACGCCACGGGAAAGCGTAACGGTGCTCTGATTGTTGCATCTTCACCAAAATGAAAGGAAGCCCCCTTCTCTGTCCCCATTACCTGCGTGGCGGTTTGACTGCCGAGCCAGGCACCATCGCCCCTACCCCGTTCACAATCACAGCCTATCAGAAGCAGCGGCCTTGATTGAAGAGTATTTTGGGGCTGTAGCATGGATCGTGATAATGTGCTGGTAAATGAGAGTGAAAGGGCTTCAAAGGGAAGGAGAAAAAGGTGAGGCAGTGGAAAGCTGGAAGATCTGGAAGGTCTTCCACAATGATATTAGCTCATTAGCTAAGAGCAGAGAGGCAGTCTGTCGGCTATTTGGCAGAATGTGAGCAACACCCTTTCCCTAAAATGCATTAGTGTACCTTATAATGTGCTAATTTGTTACTGTCGTCTAATGGACCACATTGGTTGTTAGTGCATAAAAGTCTTCTGCTCTTGGCCATTACACATCCTAGAACACACATACATATATGCATGCACGCATGTTATGTAAGTCAATTTGTAAGACAGCAGACTTTTAAAATAAGATTCCTTGTCCTCTTATCAACGTGATATGGATAAAATAAGCAGGAAGAGGTGCGTGAGGAACACCCCTCACCTCCCTTTCCCAAGTCCTCTCTCCATCGGACAGACCAGGTGAGCCAGTGTGGTCCATCCTGTGACATTACTGGCTACATGTAGTCGTGACAGACGTCTGTCCATATAATGTAGATCAGTGTTTCTCAACCCAGTCTTCAGGGACCCCCCCAGACAGTCCAGAGTTTTGCTCCCTCCTACCTCCCAGGTGTTCTTGATTGTTTGGTTGTTGGGTTCAGGTGTGTTGAGAGCTGGGAGGGAATAGAAATGTGGACTGTCTGGGGTCCCTGAGGACTGGGCTGAGAAACATTAACATAGATAGAGACATAGATATGCAAGATCAACAGCACCAACATCTGGACTGAAACAGAAGCTTCAAGGAGACCATTAAAACCAACTGTGGAAGTGGCCCACTGGGCTTTCTACAGTCTCCTGATGCCATCTTGTAGTTTTTCTCTTTAGAAAAAACCTGAATATTATAGCGCTTGTATCTCACTTTTCCGTGGCCTAGCCATGGTTCTTTGGGCCAGTTTGAATGTCCACCATACCAAGAGATACACCATGGAAATACCGCAATGTGGGACAGTGTCAAAACACACAGCTCGGAAATATACTTTCAACTGCAGAGGACGCACGTCGCAAAGAATTAAAGAGAAAAAAAAGAGAAAATTCGATGGAAGCTTCCCCTCCAGAAGGATATTATGGAATCATGTTATCATGCACGGGTCCCTGGTGAGCTCACGAAAACAGAAGCAGGGACCGAAAGGAAGAGATAAACCAAGATGGAGCCGGAATTAGCAAACGAAAAACAGCCTCGGAGAGGAGGAGAGGGAGGAAGACAGAATTAGAAGCAGGGGGCAGCAAAATCTTGGCTGACAACCGGCGCTCCTATTGATCGGCTGCCAGAGCCCATATACCCCCCCCCCACCCCCAGCCCCAAGCGGGCACTTTACGCTCTCTCTAGAGCAGAACATGGCTGTATATTTAAGAACAGCAGTTAGTGGGGGGCGGCTGCCGGGGATCGTGGCTAATGACTTTTTAATTTACAGCCCTCCCATAATGCACTGGGCAGGGTCAGGCGAACAGAGCGGGCCAGGCCGACCGCCCGCTTAATAACGCAGGCGCCTTAATTAAAATTAATATCCACACCATCTATAGAATGGGGGGGGGGAGCGGGGGAAATTGGGTGCGGGAGAAAAGAAGGAAGAAGAAAACGATAGAGGAAAGAGACGTTTAGGGAAGAAGAGATTGCTAAAGCTACCTCCACGGCTCTCGCTGTCCGCCGGCTTCACTTGGATGGGGCGAGTCATCTGCAAACGACAAGGGGGGGGGGAGGCGGTTAGCTCTGCTGCGTGAAAAATCCCCCCCGCACACACAGCCCAAAACACGAGTTCCACAATACACATCACCCAGGACAGGTCCTACAGAGAACAGGTACGCAGAGTGCATGGCACACACACAGGACACTCAAACTGACACACAATCACTCTCACTAATGCATCACATGTTTACGGCAAAGCGGATGCCTGTGGTCCAGCGCCAGGGGCAGACTCCAAGGCAGTGCGTACAACCTGTCAGGTACTTAAAGCTACAGAGGAAGATCAACAGTGGGATGTCAATCCACAGATTTTGTTGGAGCGGGTCGGGTCAAACTAAATCCATTTGTGAGACGGCCCCATAATCCAGCAGAACTTGATAGGAATTCCATTTGCTAGATTAGATGTTTCTCTCTGAAAAGTCCTGTCTGCTGTCATTTATCACATTTTTCCCCCTCATTATTGTTTCCTCCTTGGATCGAACCGTTTTCCAGGAGTATTTCTCCTATAGCATGCTACATGTATGAAGGGTTATATGCTGATGAAACCACAAGAACGGCTCATTGACGACGCCTGTAGGTTGCTGTCTAAAGCTGCACTAGAGAAGATGACGGCAATTAAGTTGTTGCGTCCGGTATGCTATGCAAGTTGACGTAGAAAACCATTCAGATTCTGCTTAAAATATTCGGCAGGGTTTAATTACGCCGTAGAAGACAAAGTGGAAGGGCGATTCCGTCCAAACCTGCCTGCTTTTAGCGCGCTTCTGTCAAGCCCAGTGTCTATACAGAAAAGCACGCATTAATAAAACAGCAGGCAGAAAAACACACCAGGAATCCACATCATTCTGTGACAAGATTAGCCCATGTCCTTCAAAGGCTGCTGGAGCTCGCAGGCAAGAATAACTGCCAGCCACCGCCATTCTTTTTTTTTAACTAAAAATTGAAGAATCCACGTACAACTTCTATTTTTTTCCTCGTCAACATCTTTCTTGTAGTGTCCAACTTAAAAAAGGTCAGATTTAAAGACTGGTCAGCCCCTTAAAAGTATGACTTGTTCAAGGAGAAACACCATAATGGGATTTTAAAGTGTCTTAATAACTTGCTGATATATGGGGTTCTGCCTAGGGCAGATTCATTAAGTGCTAAACATATCCATTTTCACCTTGGGGAGGGCAGTAACCTTCATCTCTAGTGCTGGTCTTTTAACATAACCATGGTAAATAATACTAGTTTGGGCAATATTTAGGGGGTTATAAAATAAAAGAAAAATAAACTGAAGAAAGGCTTATCTGACACTATCTGGTCCCAAGAGAGATGGAGTTAAAGGATTGTACTCTGGGATATATGGTACTAGGAGTTATCCTCCGCAAGCTGTCTCCCTGTGTATATTTGTATTTCAGTATGGCTGTGTACATCTGTCGGCTGTGTATGTATGCGCTGTTCTATTGCCACGCCCCTGTAAGCAGTTACCGTTTTTGGTGGCCCTGAAATTCCACCAGATGCCCACCCCCCTGCTCCCCGTCTACCATTCCCGGCCCCTCGGCTCCCGAGCTGCAGGAACCATGACGTCACTCCAGAACCTTCTGTCCACTTTGGATCAGGTGCACCTCATTGCCGGAGTGGCCGTGTAGCGTCCCACTAACTGCAACCCCGTTACATAAACGCCTGATTTCCCCCAAAACAGCATGAGAGGTAAAATTAAGCTAAAATTTGATGTCATCATCACACCCTAGCCTGATCGCGGTGGCTGCATGTTCTCCCTGCATTGGGCAGCTTCTCCGACAGTCCAGATTCATGTAGGTAGATGATCTGGTGTTTCTAAATTGCCCTGTGTGTGCATGCACCCCCGTAACTGCTTGGCATCCCCTACAGGGTGTTTCCTTTCTGTGCTGCTTTGGATATGCTCCAGAACCCTTTTATGGCCCTGTATTGATCAGCAGTTGAAATATCAAATAAAAGAATCCTCTTATAAAAAGCTTAAATCTTATTTACAATTGCATAATGATTGCTTTTTTTATTATTAAAAATGCACGTTAGTTTTGATAATATCTTCAACTAGTATATAAAATATAAATGACGCAATTGCATGTAGTCATATACGAAGGTATACATATGCGCGTCACACACTAATACCCAGGCTTACACATTCTCCCACACGCACAGAAATCAGTTTCCCCTATAATAAGTAAGGATGGTTCTGGCTGTTGTCAGAGCAGATGCTGGACCAGGACTGATCTCAAGCCAAAGAACGGTTCAATACCTGTCACTTCCTGACTGATTACCCATAATTACTTGCAAACATACATGGAGGTGGTTATCTTAATGGTCTGCAAACCCTGTGCATGCCGTGTGGCTCACTGTACTTCTGCGGGAGAGGGTGACAGTTTCTTTGCACCGTCAATGGGAGCAGAAAAACGCATTAAAAAGCAAAGTGAGAAAGGATGGACAGGCATGTCACCTTGACAGGGAGGAGGGCCCAAAAGACTGCTGGTTTGAGAGAGAGAGAGAGAGAGAGAGGGGGGGGGGGAGTGAGACAGAAGGGGAGGCCCACAGCTCAGGAGGTCTAGTCCAGAACCACATGACCATCTGCGCCGTCACTCAGGAAATGTGCCCGGTTACAGCAAGAGACCTCTCATTAATATTAGTAACAAACATTATAGAGGGGTATTTCTTAACGTTTCAACATTTTTTTTATCGATAGAAAAGTATCGTGTGACGATGCGTTTGATTGTCTTTATACACTTACTCATCAGAGCACGTCTATTTTTACGTGGGTCCAAATTGGATGCTTTGTTTGTCCAAGCAGCTCCCAGCTAACAGTGGTGGGGCCTGGCATACAGTGTCAGACTTTTGTCCTCGGTCTCTCTTTCACTTGGCTGCATCATCTGTTGCAGTTTGATTCTTCAGATAAGGGAGGTTGCAGACAGAGAAGGAGAAGAGACTCTGGGTAATAATATTGGAGCAGCTGGGTTAACCTCATGCATGTAACACTATGTCAGACCTCACCAGAACCTATTTTGGATGTTGTTATAATTCTTTCCGAGGCATTATATAATTTTTATGGATGGATGTGATGGTCGGGCTGTCAGCAGCCATCCTACCTGCAGCTCAGACTAGGTAATCCATCTGAAGCTAAGCAGGTTTGGGCCTGGCCAGTACCAGGATGGGAGACTAGGAAGGCTGGGTTGCTGCTAGAAGACGTGTTGATGCGGCCAACAGGGAAGCCCATCCTGTGGTCTGTGTAGATCCCAATGATTCTGAAAAGTGCTTTGGGTATCTTGAAAAGCGCCATATAAATGTCCAAATTTTCTGTCCAAATTAAGGAACCCACTTAGCAGCACAACATCAGTGTCCAGCCCGGGACCTTAAACCACCATTGTGCATGCAGACCCCTGCTGACCTGAGACCTGCCTACTGTGTCCTGTTATCAAACCCCAGCATTACTTAAGATTTTATTACTATTTTTCTAAGGGTCCTTTAATCTATCTGGCTAGATGAATAAACAAATAAAGTGAAGAACCTTTACCAAGGGTACAACCAGCCACAGCTCTTTGGAATGTAACAGCTACCAACTGAGTGCTTCAGGAGCACCCCCACCGCCCACCCCCAACCCACACGGCATGGTTATGAACTCTAAATACCCCCCTCAGGAACCTGTCCCTCCTAACATCCCAGAAACATTACTCTGCTCAGACGGGAGATACTCTGAACGAGCCATCTTGCGGTTAATGTGCACAGCATGCATGCATTTACTCACACTTAGAGAGTCATTCACAGGTGTTTCCTCTTAATGGATGTAAGAGTCTTTTGAGTTTTGCAGACTAGCCCAGAAGCTGGTGGTTGTGATATTGCTGACTGGAGCGTTTTGCTGGGTCGTGTGTACGCGAGCGTGGGCAGCATGGAGACCTGTTGGACCAGTTGGAGGCTGAATTGGATCCAAAGAGCTGCTGTCACCCTGTCTGTAGGATCTCAGACGGAGACCATGTGAGTTTCCTAAGCTGTTTTTGCTGAGATACTGGAAAAATCCTTTTGTTCCTTTCTTGTGGAGATGGGGAAATGCATACATTTCTGTCCCTCTGATCTAGGAGCCTGGTGTCAGGCCTGTTGACTGTGACAGGTAACCCAACTTAGGGATCACTTGGAACATGATTTCAGATCATAATGCTCTGTTGCTTGGGATGCACTGAACACACCTCATTCTTTTAAGTTACCAAACAATAATATTCATGGAAAAAATACTATGCCCTGTACCAGCTGTTAGCCTTTATGTTACAAAAAGAACATAATGATGTGCTGATGATCCATATATCAGGACATGGATATCCTTTAATCTAATCCTTAAATCCTTTAGTCTTTTGGGCAGCTCTGGTGTCCTGTCACAGAGTACTCATTAGTCACTGAGTAAGACTCATTTGCTCTCAAGATGTACATGAGTCCGCTGTTAGCCATTTTAACAGCTCTTCCTTTTCAAGTTGTATTTATTGCAAGTACTGTATACATTTTATACAGTGGTGGACAGTTCAGGTCTAGAGAATAAAAGTCCAGACCAAGATTTTGTTTCAACCAACCAGTTGAATATAAAGAGTCACAGTCACAGAGCACTCAACTGGTTGATTGAAACAAAATCTTGGTCTGGACTTTTACTCCCTGGATCTGAACTACCCACCACTGATTTTATAATAATAATATGATTCTAGTTAACATTCCAATATTTACTGCATAAAAATACTGTCCAGCAATTAAGGCCTACGTGGAAAACAAATATCTGGAATGGATCCTGGCACACGGTCCAGGGTGTCCTCTGCATTATGTCCTGCACTAACTAGGTTATGCTCCAGGCTCATTGTGACCCTTTACTGCAGTGTTTCCCAATCCGGTCCTCAGGGACCCACAGCCAGTCCACATTTTAGCTCCCTCCGAGCGCCCAGTCAGACAGTCCACCTTTTTGTGGAGGACTGGATTGGGAAACACTGTTTTACTGGACGCGGTTATGGTTGGAAAGGACCTTGCAACTATCTAGGAGTCTCAAACAGTTAATTATTTCTCTAGATCTGCTTCAACTAAAATGGAGTACAAACCCCACTGAAAATGCAAGAGAAAACCACTACAGAATGTTAAAATATGGCATATTAAACTCATTCCAAACAACGCAAGATGACAACTACTCTCAGCATAAGACAAACAAGCCCAGGAATAATGTGCTATTGCCCAGTACTAAGCACAAAACACGGGTCAAGTGCAAACATGAGCGCAGAGAGTTCTAGAAATAGAAACTTTGGAGTGTACGAAGTGCAGCAGATGGCAGATAGATATTATGTGAGGTCAGCAACATGCAGGTAGCCTGTGCATGTATTTTACATCACTCTCTTTCAGGCTGGAGGACATGCACAGAAGCAAAGTACAAGCAAATTCTTTTAACATTTGTCAGATGAGTTGTGGAAAGAAATTGTATAGTAAAGGATATCTCACATAGTGCCTACAGAAACAATGCAGCTAATGCCACGTTGTTAAATGCAATGCCGGCAAAACACCTGTATAAAACACAAAATGCCTGGATGCCCAGCTGATCATCCACACAGTGGATACACAATGGCAAATAAGCAGGAAACGAACACAACTACAGTACAATGTGAAGTAGCACTTTACTCAGGGGCCACAGGTAACATACTAGTACACTTTTACTTAATGCATTAATTAACCAGAAACTAAGTGTTGGTTACATACTGATCCCATGTTCATTCATCATCAGTCAATCATAATGGCTCATGTATTTCATGCTGTTACAATATTTGTTCATGATTTGTTCTTAAGTAGTAACTGAGTAACAAAATTGTTTATTTGCACTGCAGTAAAGTGTTACTCAATGTGAAACTATTTTTTTCTGGTAATTTCCTCATTAATTAATTCCTAATTCATTCATTCCTAATTCAAATCATGTTGACATTTAACAATGAAAGGTAACTTAGCATAAAAAAATGTTGTTATAAAGCAATTTATTGCATTTTCTTTTAAATTCGCCGTTTGCTGTATGCTTCCTGGCATGGACGCCACACCAGCACTGCGTTCCCGTACTGCATCGGCGGTTATGGAAGGTGGATAGATGGATGTTTAATAATGTAAAGTAATGCTCAAATTAACATGCTAATTAACATGTTAACATGTGATTAATTTGTACTGTACTGTAGTGAGTGGAGGGCAGGGCTCTCAGCTGTCTCTGGGGAGGCTCGGCTGATTCAGATCAGTTATGGCGATTCCATCTGTTTCTAGTAGATTCCAACTGTTTCTCATTTTAACAAAATATATGAACTGATGTCTTGTTATTTAACTCCAATATGTCCACTCTCGGTCTCTACGTCAATCCCGAGTCCAGTTTCAGTCCAAAGCCTGTTTGAATTCTGATTCCTGCACCTCGGCTGTTTCTCATGCGCCGTCACTCTCTTTATTTCCTCTTTTTAATCTTAATTGTTCACGTTTCCATCATGTTTTCCATAGAACCCATTCTCGTCTCACCCCGTAACTCCAAAACCCTTAAACTCAATCCCTGAATGGTTGATCATCGCCTACCCAGTCCCTCTGTTACACGCGTCTCATACGTGGCACCAAAAGTGGGGGACCGCGGGGCCTGTCAGGATCCTGGAATGCTTCGCTGCCATGCGGGAGGGGGAACAGCAGGCTCTTCTTGCTTTCCAACAGCAGCAGCAGGCGATTGTGCGCCACCGCGCTCGCACAGTCCCCAAGCCACGCCATCTCCTCTGCTGCCCGAGTATATTTAGATCCTGCAAACCGACGACGATGAGGATGGCTGAAATGCTTATTGGCATGTCAAGATGCAAGGGGCAGGCTAGCTGCTGTTCCTGCTAGCAGATGAAGACCAAGGAGTCTTTGGTAAAAGGGATGGATGAGGGAGCTTCCTATTTTGCAATAAAAAAAATCCCTGTGCCTTTGAACTCCTACGTGCAGCCTCCAGAAGGTTGGAGAGGCTCTAGCACCATCAACCCCAAGAATGGCCCAACCATTCTTGAGAACTATAAGCAACATTTGATTAACCTAGTTGTCAGTTGTTACCTTCCTGCCCACTCCGAAGGCCCATCAGTTGGGGCGCCCCCCAGGCGGCCGCTGGGCCCTAAGCACCAAATGGTTATGCCTTCTGCCAGCCCTACTGCTACCTTCGACGCTTCTCCATTGTCCACTGAGAGCCCCTACACCTTCTCCCCACAGACCATATCTATTGGCTCCCTCCTCATATTGAGAAAATCACCCCCATTCTCCCTTCCTCTCTGCATCCCTATGCAGCCCCACATAATTTCATTAGGGGAATTTAAGCAGAAGTACTGCTGCCGTGTGGCTCCGGGCTGTTTTCACCAGAAGTGAAGAATTACAGCTGTTGATTCGACTGGCCTGAGCGCCCATCCACACTGACTCCTCCCCCTTTCTCAGCACTGGCCTATCAGATCCTAGAAATGATTACTTGCCATTCTGGGGTAGGAGTTTGCCTGATTTCATCCATATATTTATGTCATAGACAGGCACATCAGGTCAATGTATGGGAGCAATTATTGTTCCAAGTGGTAAAGGGCAGAGAGTGGCTGGGACTGTACTTTAGCAGGAATCTCTCAGCTACAGAATTATAGAGGAGGAGTGTTTTATCATCAAATGGGCAGTACCTATTCCCCTGGGACCTTTAGTGACTTCCTCTCCCAGAAGTATTAGTGGCAAGCAAGTTCCTCCCCTGCCTGTGTCCATCTGTGGAGGTATGTGGCGAGGGGCTGGCGATCAGAAAATGTCACATCCAATTGTTAATGTACAGTTTGTGCAATCTGATTTAGTTGCTGCTTTTAGTCCTCCTTGTGTGTTCCTGAATACACCAGTGTTAAGGGCCCTTGCGGTCTTTTCATTGTTTTTTTTCAGTATTCTGTTGAAACAAAACCTATCTGTGACACTACTGAAAAAAAGAGAACTGCCCCCCCCCCCCTCCCCCGCCCCACCCCCCCCACCCGCACCCACAACCACCCCCTGCCGGCCCCTCACCAACCCTTCGCACAGCCCCACCACC
>JAODKM010000042.1:13137697-13151642 GCA_026780845.1 Petrocephalus sullivani
CTCTGTGACTCTTTATATTTAACTTGGTTGAAACAAAATCTTGGTTGTACTTTCTGAACCTGAACTTTCCACCTCTGGAGAGAACGAGGAGGGGAGAGCCAAAAGGATATGCCTATGTGCTGGGAGGTCCAATTCAATCACACAAATAGCCTTATCCAATCACACGATCCAGTAGAGTCCAGTCACATGATCCAGTCTAGTCCAATCACATAATCCAGTCTAGCCCAATCACATAAACAGCCTTATTCAATCACATGATCCAGTCCAGTCACACGATCACCTTTACTGAGGACATGTTTCTGATATGGCAAAGGACCTCTTGTTGATTTCAATAAACAAACGACACCCATTTAAGCAAGGAATATGAGTATTTCTTAATTTTTCAAGTAACTGTCATAAATAAAAGTTGAATATTCATGTTTAGTTTTTTTTAGGTTTAGGTTCAGGATGTGTATTAATGTTTCAGCTTCACAATCACATGGTGACTCATCTTGTCTTTATACGTGCTTAATGTGTAATGTGTAATGTGTTGGCTAGATTGTGCTATCACTCTCCATCGGCGTTATCATTTGCTGTAACTCTGATGTGGGGTTACAGACACAGAGGTAGAGAAAGCAGACCAGTATTCAGGGGAACAGGCAACACCCAAGTCAGGCCTTATGGGATCACATTTTTATAATCGATTTTTCCCCCAGATATTATATAATACTCATACATGGATATTTCAGCAGAGCTGTTCAAATTAGTTAACCCACTTAGGAGTACAACAGCAGTGCCCTGCCCAGGACCTGAAACAGCAAACTTCAGGGTACAGATCCGGGTCCTTAAACCACCGCCGTGCCTGCAGTACCCTGCTGACCTGAGACCTGCCTACTATATCCTGTTATGAAACCACAGCACTACTTACTGTTTTTTTAAGGGTCCTTTAATCTATCTATTAATCAAATAAAGTTAAGGCCCCTTTACCAAGGCTAAAACTAGCCACAGCCCTTTGGAATTTAACATCTACCAGCTGAGTGCTTCAAGACCACAGCACAACATGCATGCATTTACTCACACTTACAGAGTCACTCTCAGGTGCTTCAGGACCACAGCACAACATGCATGCATTTACTCACACTTACAGAGTCACTCTCAGGTGCTTCCTCTTAATGTATGTAAGTTGGTGGTTGTGATATTGCTGACTGTAGGTTTTTGCAGGGTCCTGTGTGCATGTGAGCGTGGGCAGGATGGAGACCTGTTGGACCAGTTTGGAGGCTGATGTGGATCCCAAGACCCACTGTCACCCTGTCTGTAGGACCTCAGGTGAATTTCATAAGCATTTTGCCATCGTGCTTTTCGGTGATATACAGAAAAATGCCTTCTTATGGAGAAGGGGAAACCCATACATTTGGTCTAGGAGTCAGATCTCATGTCTAGGCAGTTTGCAAATGGAAGCTTATCCTCTACATAAAGTTTTCTGGATTGAAACTCCTGATATTCCTTATGTCCACTAGGTCCTGGTGTCCAAGTTGTACTAAGCATATCTAGAACACAGCCTATTTCTTCTATTACAGTTTTAAACAGTGGATTGAACAGTTACGTACGATGGTTTAGTTTGCATCAGTTATAAGTATTTTGCCAGCAGAGCCTAATATGCCTTATGTATCTTAATTGTTTTTCCATACGAATGGACATTGATGCCTGTTAATTTTTTATTGATGTTTGGGGAGTTCTTCCCTGCTGTCGATACAGAAGACTTATTAGCGGTTTTACATTTTCTGTACGAGGAGCGCGCAGAGACACACTAGCAACTTAATCAGCTTCTGGCATAATGTGCATTTTAAGTGCTTCATTCAAAATGCAAAGTGCGTAGGGGGTGTCGCATGCAAAGAGCTCATTCTCCTGGAAAGGGTGTATGGAGATAGCTTAGTTCTCTTTAGCCATCTATGCCTTCCGTTGTAGCTCAGGTCGTGAAGTAGGGCCTGTCTGAAATCAGCAGCTGCCAGCGGACTGGCTAAATCACCCATGTGGGTTTGCCAGCCTTTGTGTGCTGCTAAGCCTCTAGCTTGTACCGCTGTAAGCAGAACTAATGAGAATATTGATTATTCCGCACATAACTTAAATTGGACTAAGCGGGCAGACGTTTTCAAGGTGCCGTCCACACAAGCTGGGATTTGCTTGCGGAACTCGAGTGCCCGAGTTCTTAGAGAACCCTAGGTGACAGGCCAAAATAAGAGCCACCTTGAAATGACCGGTGCTCCCTCTCGTATAAGCGAGGGAGGCTATGGGATTCTCTTTCAAGAAAAGCTAAAGCAATCGATTACCAACTCCCCGCTGACTCTCCTTTCTCAGCTCCGGGCTTGTTACTGGCGGCTCCTTGTCTCTCAAATGGTTTCACCTCAATAATAAACGTCACTTGGTGATGCCATCTGAGCTAAACCCAATGGGCTAGTCTGCCTCTGCCTCATCAGGGGGTATGAGGAAGAGGTCAGGGCAGCAAATAAGCCTCGTTCTTATTAACAAATTTTCACCAGTAAATCTGCAGATCAAGAGGGATTTCCATAGCTAAGAATAATCCAAAATCCAAATGATTCCTAGGGCTAATTTTAGAAATCTTATACTGTCTGTTCTTTTACACCGTGCAAGTTGCACATGAACTTCGGGTCCAGATTCCCTTTCCCTTATTCCAGAAAGAATCAAATGTCTTGTGGCTTTGCGAGAGCTGAAAATTGCAACGCTGATCCGAATCACTGGTATAAATTATGCATCTGTCATGTTCTTAAAATGGGCCGGCGTTAGCGCTGTGCCTTCACACTGGAAGGAACACGATGGAATATCTTCTGGAAGGAGATTGTAGAGCATAAAAGCCCACAGGACCCCATAGAGTGTCTCTCGTTGTAATGACTTTGTGCTCCTTGTCTACAGGCATATTCTTCTACCAGCAGCAACACATTACCTAGAAGGGGCCTTGTAAATCAATCGATCAATAAGTTGTGCATATTTTTATTTATTTAGCAGATACTCTTATTTTAAGTGAGGTACAACTGAGAACAGGATCAGCCAGTCCCTGGAGCACTTGGGGGGCTTAAAGGCCACACTCAAACTCCCAATGGTGTGATCACTCTGCCGACTGCAGGATTTTAATTGACA
This sequence comes from Petrocephalus sullivani, assembly GCA_026780845.1. Taxonomy (NCBI): domain Eukaryota; kingdom Metazoa; phylum Chordata; class Actinopteri; order Osteoglossiformes; family Mormyridae; genus Petrocephalus; species Petrocephalus sullivani. The sequence continues at coordinate 13,140,830 of JAODKM010000042.1, forward strand.
ACCTTCCAATCATGGACATGAGTCCTAAACTGTAAAGCTGCAGATGCAAGACATAACAAACCCCCTGGCAGCAAACTTTCTAGGGTAATCTAAGAAAAAAAATGATTTTTTGATCTTACAATGATGATAGTGACAAAATTGTAAAAATCTAAAAAAATTTCCCACGGCAGGCAAATGCAGCACCGTATGCGGTACGATACGTTGGGACGCTGCCGGGATGTACGTATCTCCCGCCTTGTGAGATGCCTCACTCTCACCAGCTAGGGTCTATACAGTGCGGTACTGTAAATTGCTCCGTTTTGCTAAATCATCTACTGTAAATTATTAACAAAGTATAGTACCCCACACTGATCACCATTCTTTAAGACTCCTGGGTAGGCTAGGCCATGTCTCGACTTACGATATTTTCAAGTTACGATGGGGTCATCGGAATGCATCTCCATCGTAAGTTGGGGACTACCTGTATAGGTAATACTCCTGGAAAACAATGCTGGTTTTCACAAACAAGATCACAAACAAAATGTTGTTAAAAATGATGAAGACATCACTTGTTTTACTGTTATAAGCTCCAATATTCAGGTGAAATTAGCCACTATCCTCACACTTTTATAATCGGGACAAGCCCAGAGACAACATCACACTGTTAAAAATGAGGAGGTGCAGAAACAGAAAGCAAATTCCTATCTTGTGCTCGCTGACATGCCAGTTTTAAATACTCTGGTTAAATTCTTCTGCAGGAGCTGTCCTTCTTCCTTGGCAGACAAACAACCACATTATCCCAACGCAATTACCAGCACCCATCTCTACTGGATGCTTTTCATTTTCGGGCTCGTTGGGTGTATCGCTCTGGTCCCACAATCCCCCTCCTGTCAAGTCAAGCTGTCTGCGATTCACACAGATGAATCAGTGTTGAAACTCACAGAATCATGCCATTGCTGCCGTTGGCATTAGTGACAGACCTGCGCCGAAGGAAAACAGGACCATGCCGAAAGGTTACATTATAACTTACAAAACTAAATTATTTATTTATTTTCTGAAACAAGTGATTGATCTTCTAATGGAAAATGAGGAACAAGAGGTACTCAAATATCTGCTGATGTTACAGACTGACAATTAGAAGATCTAAATAATATTACCAAAGAGTAGTTTAATACCATCCCACCAACAATTTCTGAACTTTTCAACGACACAGATATAATATATATTTAATTTCCTGACATGGTTTAAGGGCTATATAAATATGCAAAGGTCATTACTTTTACATAAATCAAAAGTAAATAAATGTACATATAGAGAAATGTATGGAAATGATCAGCACTGCCTGCAAAGATATGATCAATACACAGTTTTGGAGAGTAACTACTAACATGTAATGGCATTATGTACAGTTACTGAGGAAAATATGTAATTGAATTAAAGTTACCAATCAATATGTTGGTGACTACAAAGGGGATACATCCAAATACATTATTTCCTGTAAAAAGCTTATATGTAAACTATAACATTCACTTTGTTGCTTTACATTTTTTTCACCATGCAGAAATACTTTCTTCTGGCACATTTCCAGACGACACAGGTCAGCAAAGCCGTCGGGACAAATTAGACTTTTCAGCTTTATTGCCCAGGTTAAAACAATTGTTAGAAAAGTAATCAAAAAGTAATCAAATGTAATAAGTTACATTACTTTACTGAAGTAATCAAAAGAGTTACACTACTCTCCAAATTTTTAACAGGGTAACTAGTGATCTGTAACCTATTATTATCTATTATTATATTATTATAACCTATTATATTAGATTATTTCAAAAGAAACCTTCCCAACACTGTCTATGAGACTGCACATACTTCTATTATTATTACAGTGTACAGCATATATATCCTGTACCATTTCTGTATGTCCTGTGAGGCCCACATATAGTGTATGTTAGGCTGTCCTACAGTACGTTACCTAAAGGGCTACAATGCCGCTCAGATCCACCCTCATTACCTTAAGCTGCTGCGGCCTTGGTTTCAGTAGTGGAGGGCCCGTGTTCCTTCACAATGATACTCTGATAATAAGAGTGGCCACTCAACAATCCCTCCCGTTCTATTAAGCAAAAAGAAGATGCTGATTACTCACATGTGCACTGAATGCATCAGTCTCGAGAAATTAATGAGGCTATTCTGACGTCCTCTTTAGGTGGGTCAGACATCATCCTTGTTTTCAGGATATAATGAGAGAACCGGATTGCCCAAGCCTAACTGCCAGCGTGACGCTTTAGGGGCCAAATAAGCACCCCCCCCTCACGTTTACGCCACTGACTCCCCCCCCCGGTCGGTATGCACCGGCTTGTATAGCGGACAGCTGTCATATTAAAGCATCGGGGGCCATGTTGACTGATCATGTATGCAAGGCACTTGTGTGCTAGTCTGACCCAGAGCCACACCGACAAGTTCAGAGTGCCGGTTAATTCAAGAGCAATGGGAATAATACAGAAGGAATAATAAAACCACTCAGCTGAACAAAGACAAGCTTGAAGTTCGCAAGTATGGTTACACATGTTAATAGCAGCACTGAAGTACTACCTTCGTGTTGTAGCTACCTCTGCTACACATAAATATGCTGACAGCATATCGTGGATGCTGATGAGTCTCACAAAGGAGACACATGCTAGATGTGGAAGTTGCTAGCCAATAGCAGGTGAGAGGGAGGGAATGGGCCAATAGCAAGTGTTCCTGATCTGAGAGGGAGGGAATGGGTGGCATCTGACCTGGAGCTGTCAGGGTCACTATGGAGACAGAAATGCAGCAACTGGGTATTTCAGTGGTACACTGGTCCGGGCCTGTCTGGCAGTAGAAATAGAATCGGACTTGCGTCAAAAAGAATAATTAAGTATATGCAAATTATGCCCATCTCATTGGCTGGTGCTCACCTTCCCTGTTGTCTATTGGTCATCCTCTTTGGAATCTGTGACAAATAGAGCGCCAAGCTGTGGCCTGTCAAAGTGTCTTTGTTTCATTTAATCGGAGAAAACAGCAGTTTGTTTAAAACCCTGAACCATAATCTATATCCCACAGTTGCCCAGTCAGTTACTTATTTCACAATCTTCCTCACCCCATGACCGCTTAGCACTAACTTTACTCTCTGTTTGTCGGCATAAGCACTACACTACTTCTTCTATTTTCCTTCCCAGGTTCTTATATGTCAAAAATGCCATTCATTTGAAAGAGAGAAATAGACGTTCTTTGCAGAACCTCTGACTTATCCGTTTTCTCTTTTACCGTAACTGATGATATAAGTGCCTTTGTCTTTATGATGAGAAGAACGGCAATTTGGAGCCTCTGCCCTTCCATGAAAAACCGAATAAAAAAAAAAACTGAACGTTTGAAAAGCCATTTTAAAGAGACCAAAGTTCACTCAGATATATGCCTCATGGAGCACCTCTGCACTGCGCGCCTTTCTTCTGGGCGAGCACGCCACAGCTAGCTCAAAGAACACCTGCCAAAGCCGAAAGCTTGTCTTCTTGTTGTGCATGTTTATTATACTCTTAGAACCTAATGCTGGGTCTAGCAAGCTCATGATCGCTCAGGTTAAGATAGGAGAAGGGTATGCTGGTCTTATATTGGCTGAAAAAATACAAAAAAATGTGAATTAGCATCCCTACTGATCCTACTATTGATGCCATAAGGGGGCCCATTAGTTCTGGTCTGAGGACAGGTGGTCCTGCTCATTCTGTGAAGCTGATGTACGTGCAGGTAAAGCATATTTCATTCATGCCTTCAAAACATTCCTCTACCTACATACAGTACTGTGCAAAAGTCTTAGGCAGTCAATGTTGAAAGCTTATTATTTGGATAGCAAATGTATACTCGCTCAGATCAGAAACACATTTTGACATATATATGCAAATTGAGGGTAACACAATAAAAACTAACAGGAATTTCTTCTGCTCTCTAGATGAACACCACTTCAGTTCCCAAACCTCTCCTCGGGGGCCCTCAACCATTCCATGTATTAGTTAAATTTCACCACCAGCTTGCTTAATTAATTAACTAAATAGGTTTTTAAAAAGTCACTGAGGTATTGCTTAGCCATATGAGCTGTGCTCATATAATCAAATAATCAAATGTCAAATAATACATGGGTGTTTTGGGTGGTTGCCGCAACTAGTGTGGGGATTGTAGATTTGAAATGGTTAGGCTAACACACTTTTACAGACATAACATCATAGTTCTACACAAACATGATGGTCATTTAAACAACATTTGCTTTGACTGCGTAAGACTTTTGCACAGTACTGTAATTTTGGCTCAGCCAAAATAAAGCAGGTAAAACCACCTCATTGGAATCCAGCGTGTGTCATCCAATGGGAATACAGTGTGTGTTATCCAATGGGAATACAGCGTGTGTCATCTAAGTCTTATTGGATGAAATGCTTATGTAACTTTTACATCAATTAAGGATCTTATCTGTTGCAGTCAATTCCCTTAATATTGATACTTGAGTAACGGGCAGGTTAAAATCAATCAAAAATTACATTTGGGGAGTAATTTGACAGAGAATACATAGTCAAAGGAACATTTTGTTTTCAGAATACTGGAAGTCAAATGAGACTCCTGGACATGCTGAGATCCATATCTTTGAGCCAGTTGAGCTCTCTGTGGAATTCTCAAACAAGTTTCTCAAAAGAATCAGAAAACTTAGTGCAAGAGGTGTTATACATGTGTTATATATATAATGTTCTCGTTTTTATACAGGAATGATCTCATTATAATTTTTCTTCTCCTCTGGGATGTTAATTGTTTCGGCCTCAATCATTCTACAAAGTCAAAATGTAATTATCTGAGGGGGACAATCCTATATATCTGAGGCCAGGCCAGTAATACTAGTCTATCTGCTGAGCACCTGCACTTGCAAACGCCCTATATTTTATGTTTATTAGGCACCTGCAGCACAGAGCTTCCAAAGCAGATGCCAGCACCTTATCGGGAGCAGAAGGCGCAGACGGACTCTCAAAGGTCTCCATTTCACTGCTTGACTTGGTCTTTGTATTACGCACGCTCATAAACCTGGCAGTGTAACAATGGTCAAAGAATTAGTACCGACATGCACCATATTGAAAAATAACATGCAGCGGGCATAGAGACAGAGAATGTTATTATACTAGAATGCATAGGGTGAACAAATAATCCATGTCTGGGAGGACACTTTGAGCTAGGACAGGATTTGTGAACTACAATTTCAATGAACAGGACCAGGAGAGGTTCTGGTTGTGTGCTGATAGGTCAGTCTCCTATAATCGTGCACGTGTCACCAATGTTAAACACCTGGATGAGTCTTTCTATCAAGGCAAAGCACGAGAAGAACTGAACCATTTAGCCAAACACAGGAGCCTTTCAGGTTTAAATAGTTTTAAGTAGTATCCTGAAATAGATCTGGCCACCCTACGAATTTAGCAATATTCTTTCTATTCTTTCTAAAAAGGGACAACAGTGCCATAAACTCATTATCCTTATATAGCTAATAATTATTATTTTGTATAGAAAATAAAAATGAAATCTGAAAACTTTCTAATAAATGAATAGTGTCTTGTTTGAGCTGGGACTTTCTCAAGTTGTTGGTATGACCGCTCCTGACCTTAAGTCAACATGATGGGGTCTTTTATGCTTATTCCTTCCCACGCCGGCAGTCCCGCAGGGAAGACCCGGCACGTATTTAAAGAAACAGCAACCACATGCTGAAAATTTAAATAGGGTGCATGTTCAATGGCACAGAGATCAGGAGGGGGCCTCAGCCAATGTATGACTGTGCCGTCAGTGCACTCCTGCCATCGCTGTTGCTGACAGCAGGCCCTTTAAATAAAAATTCCAGCCTGGTAAATTAACAAGAAACATTGAAAACCTTCTTCCCGTCCCTCAGGAAGAAAAAGGGTAGGACGGCGAGTAAGAGAGGGAAAGAGAATGTCACCATGGCAACACATGACCTTTAAAGGTGAACTCGTGTTGAGCAAGGTTGTCCTTCTTCCTCACTTAAAGGGGAGTGACATTCAATAATCCCCACAGGTGAAAGGAGGGTAACAAACACCAAATAAAAGCTGGCCAGCAGCTTAAATAAAGGACCTCAATGTTAGCAGTGTCCCTGGACCGCGGTCCGCAGAAACAACCTGTCACTCTCTGCTTTTTATGGAGCTTAACCCATTCCAGGCCGCAGCTGCCAATGGGGCTCCAAAAACTCATTTCTCAGGCTAGTTTGCAATAATAACTCAAATGTTGATGCCTTTCTGTGGGTAATGTTTCATTTTCATTCATTTTGATAGCAACATCACTGTCTTTTGAGTACTTTGGGGGCCTAAGGACACATTCCTGCATTGTTGAGAGATTCTTTTTAATTAACTACCCTAGGGGGGGTTGTTCAGTATTTTTCTGTAGTTATTTCGGAACGCTTGAGTTATAATTCAATGGGGACACCTACTATGTAACGTCAATGATTTTGAAAGCCTATGGGTTGACTTCAATCAGCACACATGTACCTGACCTTGGTCCCCAAGAAAAGCTAAATAATAATAATCACGCTTATGAAGATCTTGTTCCTCAGAAGGAGTAGAGGCCAAAGCATGCACTATCCAGTATGTCTCAAGTCAGTTGACCCCACCATTGCTTACTGTAATGAAGCTCTGTCTCTTTTTTAAAATGATCATTAGTGACATGTTTTCTCTTCCTGTTTACTGGGCAAGCAATCCGCAAATACTCCCAAGTACTCACAAATACTCCCAAGTACTCACAAATACTCCCAAGTACTCACAAATAATCCCAAGTACTCCTTTAAGGAAAGCAATATAACCCTCCAGCCAGCACACAGAGGTAATGTCACATCTGGTAATGGGGAACCTGGACTAGCGGAGGCCAATTTCAGTCCTAAATGGAAACATAGCAGCACACTGAGCGAGATTCTTTTGCGGTTTGTTCACTTGGACCAACAGAGAAACATGCCTGAAGACAAACTCAGTGCTGCTAAGTCTCAAAGCTTTCCGCCAGAGAGGATGGCAAAGAGGTCAGAGATGTGCAGCTCTCCCAGGGGGATCACAGCACCCAGCCAGCCAGGCAGAAGCCAGCAGGATGGAGAGTGAGGGGAGCTGAGAAACTATCTCACTACCACCACCTGGTTACAAATACTGAGGAAACCTGTCCACCTATGTATAGCAACGTCAGTTATATTTGACACTGTGCCTTATTAGGCTCTTCCTATATCCCATAATGAGTTATTTCTTTCAAAATCACTAGTGGAGTGTTGGTGTGACAGTGAGAGAGCATGCATCCATGTTGATGGAGCGAGCTTGAGCTCATAGAGATGTTAGCATCTTGAATGTTTATACTGTATAGCTCGGATGTAGCACAAATCTAATAAAGTGTCAGGCTCCTGTCAGCAGCTCGTCCGCTCAGTGCCGGGGGAGTAGGGAGGACGTGGCCGTGGCCAATAAACACATAACAGCCGCATAAACAACAGCATCAAGCTTGTCTCACATAGCCGAGCGACGCCTTACGCACGAGGAAGTCATTCTCTCTTTCCTCCCCACCCTGTTCCTCTCACCTGTTTTCTCCCCTCTTTTTCCTCTCCCTGTATTTGTCTCTCTCTCTCCATCCTTCTTTCCCCTTCCTCTTTTCCTTCCTCCCTTGTTTTTTCATACCATGTCTGCTATGTTCATTGAGTCTCTCAGTCTGCAGACTTTCTATCCAAGCTTGAGGTAACCCTATTCTGGGAGGAGATGTGGGGTCAGTTTATATAAAGGATTATATTTTTGGGAGAGAGAGAGTAATGCCCCAACTGAGGTTCGGGAATCATTCTTAGATTTCCTAACGGTAATGTAATGTAGTAATATGAAATTTTACATGAATTCCCTCCAAATTACTATAAATACAATCTACCTTTCTGCACCCCAACATTTCAATATATCTTGGGGTCAGAATAAGAAATTCAACAGAATTTTTTTGGTAGGTTCTGGGAGTTTTGTGAAAACCGCAGACTGTCATGTCCTGAAGGCCACAAAAAAGTTTAATAACTAAGTCCATCCATTTTCTGAGTCGCAGGGGGTCGTACAGAAACTCATAAATGCATAAAATATCTCGCAGTGATCTTTGTGTCTTGCGTTCCTCATCTTTTTGCTTTAGTTTGCTCTGTTTGCATGATTGCCTCGCTCACCAAGAGGACCAAAAAAATTGTACGTGGCTTTTCCAGACCGCAGGAGGCCTGTGCCTGTAACCCCCGCGATGTGGAAGGGTCGACCGTACTCTGAAACAGCTTGCTTGTTAAATACATCATAGTGATGCAATTCATCTGATTGATTGTAGTCCACATAACAAATGGAAGACCAATAAAACCTATCTACTTTAATAAGGTCACGCAAAAATGCACTCTCACCTCTTGTCCTATTGACCCGTAATTACCTTAACACAGACATAATGTGCAAGTAGCTGCCAAATGTACATGCTTCAGTAAAAGAAGGAAACATATATATATATATATATATATATATATATATATATTGGAGTACATTTCAGCAGATGGCATGGAATTAGCTAGAGTCTACAGTGGATGAAAACACATACATGGTTTATGATGCAATGCCAGGCTAGCATTGTTATGGCTGCATTGCAGGGTATATATCCCTTATAAATCCTAAAAATACACATTTTGGAATAAAGATGGCATGGGGGTACAACACAGTGGGAAGGAGCCATATGTGCTGCTGAGTCACACTTCACCGGTTATGAACAAAAAAGCAGGTACATGGGGGGGGGGGGGACCATTAAGGGAGCCACAGGGCTGGGGACTGGGTCGGGCTTGGGCAGATCCGTTATAGTGTGGGGTATACTTTCCAAGTACGGTTTCGGCAGTGGCAGATCAGGATTATCTGGGGTAGCAGGGCAATAGTAAAATAGGCTGCTTAGGAAGAGGGGGGGGCAGAAGTAAACCTGCAACCTCTTTCTTTCTACGTGCATAACAAAAAAAATTCCCTAAAATCCACAATAATTATGGCTGTGATGTCTTGTTTGTTCATACTTTTATCCAGAAAGTTACCGTAAAATGTATTCCGCTTTCTTTTAAAATTTAAAATATGCATAAAGCACTCAGGACTCGGCTTCAAAACAACGCTGTTCTGCGGTTTCCGCGTCGCCTAGTAAGCTACAGTAATAAACTCCCCCACAGGAAGACTACAAAAGGCAACGCTAATAGATAATATGGCCCTTTTCCCAAAGAGAGCAGACTCTTCCATACTGATACCATGTAACTTTAATACACCCATAAAAAGTACAGAACAAGCGTCCAGCTTTTGGCCCTCTCTGATATCTACTGATGTTGCCACCATTTCGAATCATTCTGGGTCGTAAACTGTGCCAGTGGGACAGAGCAGTGCCAAGCATGCCTACTCTGGGTCATGTTTTTCATGGTGGACATTTCTCAACACGCAGTTGTTCATTTTAAATAAAAAAAAGAACAGTGCATGAATTTTGTTGCTGAAACACTCTGTTTGGTATCAAACGATGCTAATGCAGGGTCCCAGGTGACTGGAATAAATCCCAGAAGCTACAGGTACAAGGCAGGGAATGACCCATGAAGGAGCACCAGTCCGTCACAGGATGCATGCAACCACTCGATTTGGTAACTCCAATTCACCATGGCATGTTTTAGTGGAGTACCAAGAGGAAACCCCATGATGACACGGGAAGAACATGCAGACTCCACACACATGTAACCAGGGTGGAAGCTCGAACCCTGCTCCCAGAGGTGTGAGCAAACAATGCTAGGCAATATGCCTCTCCAAGTATTATTTAAATTTATTTAGCAAACATGTTAGTCCAAAGCGACGTGTAATTGAGAGATCAGGATTAAACAGTATCCTGGGAGCAATTTGGGCAGAGGGTCTCAAGGGCACAACAATGAAACCACTCTGCCAGCGGTGGGATTTGAACCAGCAACCTCCCGAGCCCAAGACTCTTAATCCACAGGGTTCAATTAATCATTATTCATTTACAGGAGTATTAAAGTTACATGGTACCAGTATGGAAGAGCCCACTGTCTTTGGGGAAATTCTAAATTCGAAACATAGAGTTGATGGGCATCTGGTATATATAATAACCGGCAGGGATGGGACTTAACTGTGAGAAGATAAACAGTAGGCAGGCTGGGTCACACGGAGCTGGTTTTTATCTGCATGTTTATGTGGTAAGTAAGTCTGGCCAGCAGCTGCCATAATGGTCAACGACTTGCACAGAAATGGGTCACATCCCTAATCCTGATCCCAGTGAATTTTAAAAGTTACCATAATGGAATATTATTTAACGTGTAGCAATGCTGGCAGACCTTTTGGTATGTACTAAAACCCCAGCCCAGCAGGGAGACATGGACCGTACACGTGTGTGCAAGGTCACATCGTAAGGCAAAGTCTGTCAAGCTGGTACGTGCTCATACAAGCATTCCAGTCCTGGCACATGTCACAGAGACACAGAGGATCCAGACGCACGCAGCTTCTCGGGGACACACAGATCGCACAGAAAGCCCAGCGTGACACCGTCACAGCAGCCCTACCGCTGGGCTCGGTGTGTAATTAAATTCAAGAAAAAGGTGAAGGTGAGGAAATAAATCAAGTGGAAGCTGATTAACAAGAAGAGACGAAACTCCACCGAGGCATGCAGACGAATTCTTCAGGCCTTTTTTTATAACGGATCCCTCAGAGAAACCCCCCCCCCCCATCCACATTTGCACCAGCCAAGTCCCGTTACACCGCACCACAAAACCCAGCAAACATCACGGCCGTGATCATCAGCATCATCATCC
>JAODKM010000042.1:13154378-13173957 GCA_026780845.1 Petrocephalus sullivani
GGTGAGGGAGAGGAGGGGAGGGGTGGGGAAGGAGAATGGAGGGGGGAGGGGGGGGGGAGGGGAAGATTGTGGGGGGGAGGATGGTGGAGGGTTACAACTCTTTGATCACGTTCAGGTGACTATTGGGTGACTAATAGACCTTAGAGGAGTGTTTCCCAATCCGGTCCTTGGGGACCCACAGCCAGTCCACTGTGTCCACTTTTGCTCTCTCCCAGTTCCCGTAGTTGGGACAAATCCCAGTCCCATCTCACTCACAAGTCTGCAAACATGGGCCTCGCTAGCTTATCATTTCACTTCACACAAACATGTTCTGAGGGCAGAATGAAAAATGATTGGTTCAGAGAGATATCCAATAAGATCTTGTGTCAGATGTCAGACCAACAAATCAAATGTCTTGGTTTCTGCCCTCAAAACATGTTTATGCAAAACTCCCACAAGCGCCAAACTAAACCAATCAAAGAGTACATCGGTTTGCGGATGATTGCTTATTACATGTCTTTAATGCCTAAAACTTATAAAAATGTTTCAGTTGTTTTGAAATAAAATTTGTGCTATGATCTGTTGTTATTTCTGTAGGGATACTTACCCTGGAATTAAGCTGACCTAAGCATATTGCAATTTATTTCTCAAGGGGAACGCCTCAGGAAATTTAATAGCATAATCGCTCAGGACCAGGATGAACTTGTACTTGGACTCAGTGGCCCTACTATATTCATTGCTGCCCTGCAGAGTGGCACATCAATTACTGGATGTGGACATAAAGGACCACGTCCAGCCTTTTTAACAGTCATTGTGCGTTGGCACCCTGAATGTGTCTGACAAAATTTTACCACCTCAGGAGTCATTCCTGGGCAGTAAAAATAACACATAATACGAGCCAGAATCTTTTTTTCTACCCAGGTGACCTGCTGTTGGGACTGAATGACTCACTTCCAGCACTTTGTTTCTACAAACCACAGGCAAAACTAGCTGCTTATTCCCCATGTGGATGCCAGCAGCTCATTGTTCTCCACAATAAACTCCCAAGTGTGTACTCTCTCAAAATACTCCTTAAGCGAATAATCTTGCCTTTTTAACTTTGTCATGTCCCCTGGTAAAATTTCCCTCCAATTCTTATTGAGTTCTCCAAAATGTGCACTGTCTGTTCTATCGTGGGATTCATATTATCCAATTACAATAATAATGATAATAATAATAACACTTTATTGATCCCCGTAGGGAGATTCTCTTTCTGCCTACCCCATTTTGTTCCCCATGACACACAGACACATATAGGTTAGAGTAACTCTGGCAGCGAAGGGCGGCCACCTGCGGCGACACATGGAGCTGGGGTTTAAGGGTCTTGCTCAAGGGCCTACAGACATGGTTATTCTGCAGAAGCCACACGCTTCACCCCCACATCAGCCACTGTAAAAGCCAGCTCTCAAACATCGTTAAACTGCAATTGCGTCGTTGCCCTGTTGTGAGTGATGACAGACCTGTAGGCTGACTTAAATAATAACGAATGAAAATTTACAACCTGAATGATGTCATACAGGAGCTTTGCAGCTACATAAATATGAATATAAAAAGCATTCTCTTGAATGGTCACTGTCACTTCAGCCATTACGTATCTTTTTACATAAATAGAACTAAGTTCCTCTAACATTAATTTCCCCAGTTAGTCCAGAGTGAACCCATGTTTGCACACTGCCAGTGACAACCAACAGTGACACATGTTTGGCATTAAGCGTGACCTCGTAAACACGCTCTTCCATTTAGCAGCTTTCTGGAGAGTGGGAACAAAAAAATTTCTGTCACGACGTGACAGAAATTTGAAGGATTACTTTTACTAGTCATACCTTGAGCTGCCTCGTGTTCCCTTCCTGCATAAGAATAATACTGTCCCTGCGTTTTCACGACGTACACTAGAGCAAGGTTGCCCAGTTCTGGTCCCGGAGGGCCAGAATCCAACACAGTTTGCAGATTTCCCAGCTCAAACAATCTTAACTAGCTAATTACCAGGCTTAGTAGGTGTATCTGAGCAGTAAAATTTGCAAACTGAGTTGGCTGAGTTGGCAGGACCAGAATTTGGAAACCCTGCTCTAGAGGACTGCACAGGTTTGGCCTGCGATATTGCACTGTGCTCACACTCCCGTCTGCAAACTTCACCTGTCCTGCTATAGCCGTCTGTAATTTGTCATGAAGGAATGAAACTCTTGGTGAGATGGGCAGCTTCTGTAACTGTCATGGGACTTCATTCCGGAACGACCACGCGGATATCGAGCCAGAGGATGTTTAAAAAGCTCAGGACTGTATTTTCCTCCAGGAGATACAATTCTTCACCAGATCTATCACTTGAAAATGCAGTTCCATGGATGTTTCTTTTAGCAAAATTGTAGCTTCCCTTCATTTCGGTCATACTTTTCAAAAACGGCTTGTCTGAGATACTGGTAATCATGGATGTTACTAATATGCATCGCTAGGTGAGCTTCCCTAGCCTCGTGTATCAGCTGACTCAACAGATGCACTGCTCATTGTTCTGGTGGCTACTGACAAATCTCAGTGACTCATTCAGATATGTTCAGGTGTCCCTCACTTGAAGAGCAAACCTGTAAAACTTACTTAATCCATTTTTTGTCATTTTTGAGATGAGACTGACAATGACCTAAAATCAGGCTTCCTCATCCTCTGTTATTGTGTTGGGAACCAATATTCATTCTGTGCTCATGCAATCCAAAAAAGAACTTTGTTTAAATTTCCAAAACTCACCAAGCACACAAAAAATGTATCCTGTAGACTGAGTGAATTTTGGAAATGTGCTTGTAGCTTTGGTCGAACTGATCAGCTAGACTATGCCTGGTACAATGGTGGTAACCAATCAGATCTTTTGTTGTTGCTGTGTGGATGTTTTGTTGTTGCTGTGTAGTTCCCAGTGGCAAACCCTCCTCCATCTACTGGGTGGTATCAACATGTTGGTCTCTTTACTAAGGGTTGAGGATCTTCTTAGTTCTGTGAAGGTGGCTCGTGATAATTGATGCTCACTGCCCCTCCAACCACTGTTCCCATAATCCAACAGAATGTCATTGTTGTCATCCTGAACCTGTATCATAGTTTCCTCTATCTAACTTCACTTCCTTCCATTTGTCTGGTAGGCTTCATCTCTCTCTCTCGGCAAGTACAGAAGTCAATGAAATCTCCTGATGTTCCACATCAGTGTCTCTTGGCTTCAGGGAGCTCTTCATGTAATCTCCAACAAACTGTTTTGTCCCAAGACAAGATCGGCCTTTAGCACTATAGCACCCAATACTTACGGCACCAAACATGAAGCTCTAGCCAAGTAGCCCAGACCATCAAGACAAGACTAAGAGGAAGGACAACTTGATTAATTTCAGTGTGTGTGTGTTTGTGTGGGTGGGCATATTGGAACCGTCGTGAATGTCTTCTGACGGCTGGGCCCCAGTGGAGATTTTCCCTGCTTACGTAAAACAAAGAGACCTCCTGTTTGTGGTGTGATTGTTTAATGAATGAATAAAAGTTGCATTTATATAGCACTTCTCAAGACACCCAAAGTGCTTTACAGAAGCAATGGGGAGTCACTTCGACCAGCACCACTGTGCAGCCCCCACCTGGAGGATGCGACGGTACACTCAACACACAGTAGCTAAGGTGGTGAAGGGGAAAAAAAAAAAAAGTGGTGAAGGGGGGGCAAGGGAGAACTCAGCAGTTAGATACAGGGGATGATTAGGAGGCCAGATTTTATAGGGACACAGTGATCAATTTCAGCCAGGACATTAGGGTACCACCCCCACTCTTTCAAAAGATGCCCAGGGATCTTTTATGACCTCAGAGAGTCAGGACCTCGGTTATACATCTTATCTGAATGACAGCACCATTTTTACAGCACGGTGTCCCCGTCACTGCACTGGGGCCTTGGGATTCGCACAGACCACAGGATGGGCTTCCCTGTTGGCCACATCAGCACCTCTTCCAGCAGCAGCTCAGCTTTCCTAGATGGTCTCCCATCCTGGTCCTGGCCAGGCCCAAACCTGCTTAAGCTTCAGATGGATTACCTAGTCTGAACTGCAGGTGGTATAAAATCCCCTAAGAGGAGCTGTTATTATGAGCATACCTACCTGTGAGTGTGTCAGCTATAGGAACAGTAAGCAGAACCCTAAAACACAGGAAAACTTAGCAAAGAGCAAAAATTCTGGAGGACTCCCCCCCCCCCCGGCTCATTCATATGTATGTTTAAAGTCCCCCTGCAGCTTCACTATCCAGCTGTGTAAAACTCTAAGTTACATAAGCTGCTTTGAATAAAAGTCCCTCCGAGCAAGGTCTTGTGTAATGTTAGATGGCCATACTGATGAAGGATTAAATATCAACTATGTGAGCTCAGCCTTTTAAGACAGACTTAAATACACTTCATGTAGCACAATGGAGACATGCAGCACCAGAATCCCAGCCGAATTGAATGATAGCACCGATCTACAAAAAAAAATGCAAGCTTTTCAAAATAAAAGCACCAGCCTACCAAAAGAAAAGCATATCAAAACAAAAGCTGCATAAAAACAAAATGACAATACCAGCTAAAAGAAGGATATAAGCCTATGAATCCGACAGAAGAGGCCTATCAAGATAAAAGTAGAGATCTCAAGAACAAAGATGTCATCCTGTCAAAACGGGAGTATTAGCTTATCAAAAAAGCACTAGCCTCAGGAAAGACAGCATCAGCTATTAAAACAAAAGTACAGCCTATAGAGATCCTGCCTCTGTTTTAGCATGCTACTCAGATCGTTAAGTTGTCATTCCGGCCTGCAAATATTGTGCAATTTAAAACACGTGACGCATCATGATAGTGCTTATAGCTTCTCTTTGTTGGTTAAGTATGATGAGAAACGTGGGCACACATGTTAATGTGATTAGTTCATTTTAACATCAGGTCCAACATCGCTAAATTAGTGGTGGCTCAGTTGAAACTGTTCCCTCACCTCCTGCCTCCTTCCTGCAGTGTTCCTACCCACCATGTCCTGACCCGCCTGTCTCCTCCCTGATGTGGCCCTGATGAGCCACGCCTGTTGCTTGTTACCCCTCGTTAGTCTTTGTATTTCAGTACCTGTTTGTCTCGTCAGCCCAGGTCGGTCATTGACACCGCTGCTCCTCGTCTGCCCATGGCCTTCCCCGGCCTTCCCCGGCCTTCCCCGGTCTAGCCTTCTCGTTTAGACCCCTCGCTGTCCCGTTTGCTTTTCAGCGCCTGTTCAGTTATTGGTTATATTATATGATAATAACAAACATTATAATAGTATAATGTTTATTATTATTATTATAATTAGAATAAAATGTTTATTGTATAAATGTATAATGTTTTTTATTATTATATAACATCTGTTATTGGTGTATATCAGGGCTGGCCAACCCTGCTCCTGGGGAGCCACAACCCTAATTTAACACACCTGATACTGATAACCAGGCCCTTCAGAAGCATCTGAATTAGAGTCAGCTATGTTGAAGCAAGGCTGACTCTAATACTGAGATGCTTCTGAAGGGCCTGGTTATCAGTATCAGGTGTGTTAAACTAGGGCTGCACCTAAGCTCTGCAGGGTTGTGGCTCTCCAGGAGCAGGGTTAGCCAGCCCTGGTGTATAATAAAGCTGTTATTAGCTGTTAAGTATAGTAGGATGTTAAGGCATATTTACATGCTGCTTATGAATGTTCTATGAATGCATTATGAATACATTATGAAGGAGCAGCTAATGTAAAGCATTACCATTAAAATAGTTTAGGATTTAACCATCTCAACAGCATAGATCATTAATATAATATATTGTAAACTGTTATGCAGAAAATTGGAGATTAGAATCTAACTAGGGTGTGCTGCCATCTGTTCTTCCATTAAAAAAATAGGTTAATATATAATTACAGTACTCCAGCGCAGCAGAGTTATTTCTCATAGGACATGGTTCACTGGTGGTGGGGTGAGAGATATGAGGCCTTTCCCATCACTACTACTGTTCAAGGGCAGCTAGTCGTGTGGTGACTAAGGACATAGCCCCATAGCCCAAACAAGCCTGCTTGTTGTACACTTGAGCAAAGCACTTAACCTCAATTACTCCAGTGACGTATCCAGCAGTATATATGGGTGTCTTTGGCCGAAAGTGCCAGTTCAGCATGTTGATGTTGTTTTCCTTGAGCTACAAAAGATACATACTGTATACTATGACATCCTACATTACATCTGGGCTCCTCACATTTGGCTCCCAAATCCAAATCCAGGCCTTGTTTTCAGTTCCCCCTGGTAGTTAGTTTAATAATTACCGATTCTGATTGGCTGGAGACTTCACACCTGGCTCACAGGTAAAGGAAGGCAGGAAAATCAGCAGGACTGTGATTTGAAGGGCTTTGCCCTACATGCTTGAGGATGGGAATATGAGTACTCGAGGGCAACCAGGTAGATTAACTTCTCTGGGAGCCCTAGGCTGACATATCTTGGGGAGGCAAGTAGACCCCGAGTTATTTTTTGGAGCTGAAAAAGGAATAAGAGAGAATGAAAAATGATGCACAGCAATCAGTAATCTGCAAACCAGCACACGGATTACTGGTGGTAAAACCTACTGATAGGAAAGGTGCTGGTGATTTAATATGTTGTGACGTTTCATTTTTCCTGAGGTTGGGCGGGGTCTTTGATTTTGCTGGTGCCCTAGGCTAGCGACTAGGATAGCCTATGCATTAATCTGCCCCTGACGGTAAAGACGTGTATTTTAAGGGTTCGGACTGAAAAGCAACACTAGTCGGCAATCTGTGGCTAGAGTAAGAGCCGAAAAGAAGGTGCTTGACGCTACCGTCAGTGCTCTCCCAGGAGCACTTGTTTAATGACATTTATTAATAGAGAGACAACTCCAGTAGCCTGCGATATACCCTGTTGAAAGTGAAGCTATCCGGACAGGAAGCATGCAGTGAAAAATACAAGCCTGACTATTGAATGTTTGGCCACAGTGCAGGGGTGTGGCACTTCAGCAACATTCCGATTGGCAGGAGATGAGCTTAAAGGTGGAATTAAAAGGTGCGAACAAGGTCATTTACTCACATCCCCTAAAGGAAAGGGCCAGTGACCACAGGCATGGGAGACCATTATGATAGGCTCATAAAACCTTATGGGAAACAGGCTGCCAGTAAAGTCATGATGTGCTGTTTTTGAAGCATTAGGCATTAGATTCCATTTAGCCTGGTCTTTATCTCATTTAGTAACAGTGGTCTTCACCCCCTCCTCCCACCCCTCTGTCCTCAATAATGATGTCATCATTGAAAGGAGGCATGCCAGGCTCTTCAAGGCCAGCTGTGAAACATCTCATCAGCGGAAGCGTATTTGCCTCATTATAAATATGCTCGCTCGCTCAATATAATGCCGAAAAAAAAGTCTCTTCCGGTTTGTAAAAACAGCCAAACCATCAGGAAGAACATCAGCCCTAAAATTGTTTCTTACCCGGACAGGCAAGATCGATCAACAACAAAGCCAGCAGCATTAAAAATAAGGTTTTATTATTCATGAGTATAATTCATGTGCATTGATTTTCATCCAGCACAGGAAAAAACATTGCCGTACAACTGCTCCTGCTTACTGGTATCACTAAGCAGTGTTTATAAGTTATTGTCATATTACCTAAAATGCAGATCCATCACAGTCTGTCTGCATCATACACACTTATTGATCTTAATTCATTAAGACTAAATGAGGGCTTCATTAATACAGCTGTTCAGGTTTTGAAATGAAAGGAATTCACCTTGCACCTCCAGGGCTGTGGGTTCAACTCCAAGGCCTGTTCTGCGTGTGTGGAGTTTGTATGTTCTCTTTGTGATGCACTGGCTTCCTTTGGGTACTCAAATATCTTCCTACAGTCTGCTGTCATGCAGTTAGGCAGCCTGGTGTCTATAAAGTCCCCATATGTATGAGTAGGATTGCTCCCTGAGATAACATGCAGGTAACCCTGACAAGTGATTGGTAGGTGGCTGGATGGAATGCTTCTAAGCCAGGGGTGGGCAATCTTATCCAAAAAGGGCCGCTGTGTATGCGGGTTTCCGCTGCAACTCCTTAATTAGGTTACTAATTAGAGGGCTGATTGGCCTAAAAGTCTGCACACCTGGGTTTAAACAGCTGACCTAAAGGTTATCCCAAAAACGTGCATACACACCGGCCCTTTGCGGATAAGATTGCCCACCCCTGTTCTAAGCCTTCCTTCACTATGACATTGTCATTGCTTAATTTATGGGTTAGTTCATGGTGTTCATTTGTACTGCTGGATGATCTGCATAACACTTTGGAATTCTTCTCCGTGCAGTCCCATCTGCCACCCAACCCACAAAGGACAGGCACAGAAGAAGTGTCCCTAGGTGCGCCCTCTGCAGGAGACAATGATAATAGCATGGTGTTGCCACTCAGTGGGACATGCGAGAGACTCGAAAATGACCTGGATGTTTTGCGTGTTGCTTTCAGAGTTATGGACGTCTATGTTGTTCATTCCTCATCAAGTCCCAGTAAGTTTGAGTTGTGGTTTTAATGCTGGCGTGTTGCTATTGTGACTTTCTGTGGAACTGCATGGAGTTGGATCTGGGCAGGACGCATTTCTGAAAATTACCAGACTTCAGAATTAGTGTAGAGCTCAGCTGATCCCCAATCACCAAACAGACGGCATCGAGTTCCCATGACTTCAGAACATTTGTGCTGACATTGCCCACGTGGGCAGAAGACACAGCCGAACCCTCCAGATACCTGATATAAGAATTAGCTCATGTTTGTTGGTTCTAGTAACAGAAATCCAAGCTCATCAGATCCAGCAGGGAACACGGTAGGCCTGTTTCAGCACCATGTAATGGGACAGTTCCACATACTGTAGCATATACAGCAATTGCAGTATTTATTTACTTTGCTAGCCCATGTGGGCTGTGTGTAGGCCATCCTGTGTCCCTGGCCAGGACAAGCGGTCAGAGAAGGAGCACTTATCATGTGAATTATACTTATTCTTACTTACTTATTACTAATCTTTCTTACTTATTACAATTGCTCCCTACATTGGTTAGGGCCAATATAGCAGTCTTTCCTGTGATTTGAATACTCCCACCAGGTAATGTTTATACATGTTTTAAATAGTCAATTGGACTGTTGTTTCCCATTGAAAAGTTCCTCTGTTACATGTGCTGTATTGTAACGCAATTAAATTAGATGGTCATCCATTTAGAAACACTCTTTTTCCTTACTGAATATGTCCTGACAGATATCAGGAAACGTTCCATTTTAAGCAAACATCAATCTCATTCTGGCCCATTTTCACAACTGAAACAGGGAATAGTGAACGCCGACAGTAAAAAGATTCAGCAACAAGATTCAGTGTTTCTCCGCGCAGTCCTCAGGGACCCCCAGACAGTTCATGTTTTTTCCCCCGTCCCGGCTCCCAGTAGGGAGCAAAAATGTGGACCATCTGGGGGTCCCTGAGGACCGGGTTGAGAAACAATGGCATATAGGGTTAGGTTAGCCACAAAAAAAGTGCAAGTCATTTATTTCTGCTACTGATGAGTGTTATTTACAGTCCTTGCTAATTCATAGAGCAGAGAGGAGTGGAGGAAGGCTTTCTGTACCTGCTAAGAGAGACAGCATCTTTTGACATGTTCCCAGACCCAAGGAAGCATCCTAATGTGCCAGGATTTGCCTGGCACATCCTGCGTTCTCTGATCTACTGCCAGTCCTGCAGGGGATTCCAGGCAGTGGCCACACACAAGTGATAACATGGAGGAGTTGGGGGGGGGGCGAGTTGCAGTGTGCTGATGGTAAGCAACAAACAGAATTCTGGGCAAACGACTCTCAGAAAAAAAGATGGACAATAACTTGATTTTGAATGACATTTGGGAAAATAAAACTCTTTAAAAAAAAGCAAACGAGGTTGGTGAAAAGATGTTAGTCAAGCTAACAGTGACTGCGACTGGAATCGTTAACAAAGGGCCACAGGTATGGGACATATTCCCCAGATGACTGACATTAACAGGATTTGACAGGATTTGTTTACAGTGATATCTATTTATCTGGCCAATACCACAGTTGAAGTGACAGACTCAGCACATACTGTTACAGTATTAAGTGCTTTATCCGATTTCCAATGGACATACTCATTATTTGATCAATTTGAGCACTTCTTATCTAAAAAATCAGAAAACGCAGCGAAAGAAAAAATGTGCCGGTATGTCACAAAAATGCAACTTTGCTCAGGTCACTGAAATATCGCACCATAAAGGATTTTGCCGCGAAATTATTTTCAGTGTTAAAATTCATAATGGTCATGGAGGCAGTACAAAGGTCCGATGCTTTTGATAGTTCTCCTTATGCAGGATTTGATTGCCTTCCACCCACCCCCCAGCCACTCCTGAATCCCCTAGACCATCCCACACACATACAGTCTCCCACTTTAATCAGGCTGATGGCCGTGGTCCCAGCTCAGACAAAGTGCAATCAACCCAGTGATAATTTGACCTCTCGTTCAATCAGCTCTCCTATAATTGCATCAGTCACATTCTCTGTTTCATCCTTCAGTCCCCCGGCGATGAGAGACAAGACTCACGGCTTCACTCGAGCCGAGACGAACACAGAAAGGCAGGGCTGAAATAATCACATGTAAATAGAACAGGACTGTAGATTTTGATGCAGATATTATTCTAATTACTCTTTCAAATACAGACCTTCTTAATCTATCACAATTGTGCCTCTTTCACTCATCTGGGTGAAAATGCCATGTGTTTAAAATTGCATTCAACAGAATGAGGTCATGCTACATGACTACGCAATGAGAAGGCTGACAGTTGCAGGGTCGAGGGTGGGGGGGGGGGGTTAGACCAATTAGAAAGCGAAATTGGTTCCAATACTATGCTACTTAAAGCCATTATCACTTATCAACACAAATGGATAGGTCTTTGTGCATGTTTTCGCGCCATAATTTCCGATTCTCCTGCGGAATAGTTGGAGGTATGGATCTTTTCGCACGTGCCATAATGTATGTGAATTCAGGCTCTGAATGATTCATGTGGCTGGCTAAAATTTTTATGGGAAACAGAAGCTGTGAGTAAGGAATATCCATTATATAGCCGAGATCAGAGAGCGTCACAGGAGCGGGGAGGAGGTGGCCACACACTGTCAGAGAATCTTTCGAGTCGGCTGGTGACCGCAGTGCTATATTATGACCTTTAGACTTGCACCTGTCAGACTGTCCCGTGGACGTTACCGCTTGTAAATCGCCCTTTTCAGCTCCTCGCCCGCACATGTCACTTCGGCAGAGCAGAAACCGATGACACGTCTCCCCGCACTCGATGGAATAAGGCGACATCGCCGGCGAGAGCCTGGGATCGGAAGCTAACGCTCCGACGTGCTCCGGCACCCCGGAGAGCGACACCCACACGCTCCATCCCCTCCCCAACATCAAGCTCTTCCGTGCTGAGCCACTGGTAGGAAAAGGCAGACGGATCAATTTGGAAGATCTATGAAAGATATTACTAATGACATTTATGAATATTTTATGGAACGAAGAAAATGTCATCATAAATTTTTATATAGGGAAATGAAGCAGGAATATAAAGCAAACAGCATTAAAATTTGAATGTGGCGGCCGTGGTGAACAAATGGTGCCCAGGGGCGGAGAGACAGGAGCCAGGAGAGCAGAGGCTACAGGTGAGACGTGAACACTGATATTCTCCCTGCCTGCCGGCGCCCCCTGGAGACAGGTGTCCTGAAACTATTTGGATTTTTAGGAGGGAACAGGTTAGCTTATCACTGCTCTCTCTCGCACTGAAAGGGCGAGTGCAATGGAACGGGCAACTTTCAAACTCTCAGTACGACTAGGAAATCCTAATAAAATGTGCACAAAAACTCGCAGGGCATCACAGCAGAACCTTAGACAAAGGGGACCGCTCGTTTCCACGTTCTGCTACTGCGACTGTGTCCCCGTGATATTTGTCATGTGACCGATGATGTCATGAGGTGAAAGATGATGTCACGTGGAACCACTTTCCAACTGCTATTCTTTTTTCTATGTGAAATCAACTCAAATCAATATTCCAGAAGGTCCGCATTTCCAAACCTGTGTTTGTAGGAGTTGTTTTCGTCCAGACGAAAAAAAGAACTGGAATTAGGAGGAGTTAGCTGGTCAGTCAGACAGCACTGGTTGAGGGCAATCAGACAGGAGCTTAACTACATGCCCGGGGAAAGTCAGAATCTCATCCCTTCCCACTCAACGCACCTCTCCCCACCTCCTCTTCTCCTTCAGCAAATACACTTAATTCTTACTTAATTCACCACAGTATTGCCAAATAATGTCCCAGTGGACAGTGGCAATCAGCCATGTTTCACTCACAACTAGCTGAGGACTGAAACAGACCACATATTCACTATAACAGCAGTATTAGTGAGTAACAGCCTGGGAGCTCTATTATTACTGCCTAATCCAACATAATCTCACATCTGATGGACTGGCTTTAATAAAAAAGAACAAAAACCCACTCTCCCATTGAGCACGGAGGCTGAAATTTGCAGCATCCTTTGGCCCTGTTACATGCAGATAACAGATAACATACAGTTAGCAGCAGCCCCCCATGGGAACACACACTCCCTGTTTAGCCTCACAGTGAGGGCTAGCATGGGGTGCCAATTTAGCCATTAGCAGCAAAGAGGCCCTGCTGCGTCCCTGACCTTTGACCTCTGAGGAGGAAAAGCCTGGCCCTGTTTCTGTTGCTACATAGCCTTGATGTAGCATCAGAAGTAAGATCATGATGACTGTGAACCATTTACAATGACACCTTAGGTGCAACATCTGTTAGAGAACAACATATTCCACAAAGGACCAAAACAAAATATGAATATGAAATGAAGGGCTTGTAAGACCAGGTGGCAATAACAGATTTCCTTTGCTTGTTCTCTGCATCTTCTTGCCAGTGATGTTATGTCACTGGACCTAGCCATTGAGCGCTACTCGAGGCATAGCTACTGTAGTCCCCGCATGAGATCGACCTGCACCCTAGTACCCAGGCAACATCCCAGCAGCAGCTGGAAGAGAAAGCTATGTACACTGAACCGGCGGCCGGAAGGATGATCGTCAGAAGTGTTCCAGCAGAAAAGGACCATTTCTGAGCCAAACAGGCAGACCTGCACCCAACTGACGCCTAATCTGTATTCCACTTCAGCATTCTGCCTGCAAGACACTCCAGTGTGGAAACATCAGAACGGTCCGCGCGCTTTCACGGTTGCATGCATGCGAATGAGCCGCTCCCGAAGGTAGATATGGGTGAGAGATCCACCTGGACTGCGACTGCCTCTGTTTGTGTAGGACTGTACATGACTTTCTGCATGCACACATGTAAATAAATGACACGATCTCATAAAATCAACCGCTGCACAATAGTACAGTGCAGTTTCTGGGGGAATTACCATTAACTTAAATACAAAGCCACAATGTTAGCTCACCAAAACATATATTTATTAGACATACAGACAGGCACAATATGAGCAGATTCCCCAAGCACTGCTAACTGTCTATGTAACGCTAGTCTCAGAAAGACAAAGGTGGGGCAGAGACATGGTCAAATTTCTGGCTTTTATGTTCCAAATGTCTCCTTATGCCTACCTTATCCTTCCCACCCCTACCTTTCTGCCTTGGCATATATTCATATGCCTCTCGATTTTCCTCATTCCGTGCCCAGATTTCTGCCGCTCTGATGTCACCGGTTGGCCCCGTGCCAAGTGGGCTATGTCTTCAGAGAGGCGCCGGCTGTGTTCAGGAGGTGTCTGCTCCACGGCAGATAAAGGCCCTACCCCCCTCCCCCCCTTACATATGGCCACGCTCATCATTTCGCTTTATGTTTTTGTCGTGCGGGAGTTTTTCGACTTGCGACGCCCCTGCAGAGAATGCATTTCAAATTCTCAAAGACCGAACCGTAAGCACAATGCAATACCAAGGCAAATAACTGGTCAATTGTCTTTTCGGTATGTAACCAGGATAAATATTCTCCGGCGCATAGATGCTGGATTTATATAATTTAAAAAGTAAAAAAAAAACAGCATGCTTCGGAATAAAGCAGGGTGCTGAGTCACCCGAGCAGAAAAAGAGAACAAACCTCAGAATAAAAAACAGAAGATAAACCTGCATTCGCCAAACTTTGCTGATCAAGGCACTGTCCTCGGGCCCCTTTTAGCTACCAGCCTTTCCTCAGCTTTAGTTCTCCACCTGCTTCTTCTTCTCCATCCCTGTAACTCTGGTACAAAAGGCTAGAAGATCAGCCCACTTTCAGTAGCCTGACTAAATAAAACCTTAGAAAAATAAAAAATTCCTCTCCACAAATGAAATTCAATAAGCACGCGCCCTCGATCGGCACCTTAATCCTCAAATTTTGGATAGTGCCCAAGGGTGACATGTCAAATACATTCCAAAATACATTCCACTCCACCTTTGCAAATATACAGCTTTCGTGATTTCAATATATATGTATATGCGAGGCTTATACTTCTGTATTTGATATCAACGGCACCCTTACTTTCTTATTGGAAAATATTTTAAAAATCATATATTGAGGAGTACTTAAATAAAGCATGCAAAATTTTAAATAAGAACTTGAAATTGCAAATGACGTATACTGTATGCATATACAGGTATATATGCATATGCATACAGTCCTTTATCTATCCATTATTGTTTTGGTATTTTGCGATTTTGCAACTAGCAAATCCCAAGTACAACTATTTCCTCTATTTTTATTACAGAATCTTTCTGAGCACACTAAAACAAAGATGATATAAAGAAAGTTTTAAAATAAAATAAAATATAATTTAAATAGTTCTTCAGATGCTTTCTTTTTAAGCGAGCTACATAATTTTACACTTAATTTTAAACTTAATTTTATAGGTATTTACAGGTATCACAGCTTGGGAATTTTCCTGGAGTAATTTAGGTTATTTACCTTGCTCAAGGGTAAAACTGCAAGACCACAGGGATTTTTCAGCTGCAGGTCCAGCTCCGTGACTTTTAGGCTACCGATGATTATGACTTGAGTTACAGTCTGTTTAGATGTTTGGTAACTGTGACAGTCTAGCTATGTACTACTGAATCTGAGTGGAGGGGGCATGGCAATGGGCAGGCATACAGTAATGTCCAATTGTCTGCTTACTTTTGAAAAACTCAGATATGCCCTTCTGCTTCTCATTTTCTTTTTCTATCAAACACTGTTCACCTCACGATGTTTTTTTTTGCCTCGCAATGCTTGTTCAGATTTCGCTATTGCTGCCGATGACGTAACATTTAAAATACAGTCTAAAAATACAGTTCATTGGTAGGTCCCAAATTGTGACATTTAGTGGGGAGCCAAAATCGTTTGCCTGGCCTAAAACATTTATCGGTTTGCACTCAATTATCTATATGTGAGTTTTTTGTGACTGCTCATCACTGCATTCTTAATGGTGCTCCAAAAGTTCCAAACCCGGATGCCCCCCATGCATCCAGTTCCATGGTCCATGCTTGGAACATTGAACATTTGATCTAGACTCAGAGAAGACTCTATCACATCAGATTGGAGTCAAGCTCCTCAACATTGGTCCTCTGTGATAACACTCAACCATCTGTCTTTTTCTTCCTATTCGTGCGTCTTATATTTATTCTTTAAATATACACCAATGAGGCAAGACATTATGATCACCCCATGTAAGGCAAATAACGTTGACTATCTTGTAAAAGTGGGGCACATCAAGGTGCGGGATATACCCAGCAGGACTCCATGTATTGTGTGATGTGACACATTACTCCAGAGATCATCATCACAATTATCTGCCATTTGTGCCACAGTAGCCCTGTTAGTTTGCAGCACACAGGACCAGCTTATTCATCTCGCATCTATGAGTCTTGGCCGCTCAACACCCTGTCGATGGATCATGGTATTTCCCTCCTCAGACCCCCTCAGTAGGTACTCACCACGGCTCACCATGAGCACCCCACAAGCCTGGTCGTTTTGGAGATGCTCTGACCCCGTCGTCTGACCATAATGATTCCGCCGTCATCAGAGTCATTTAGATCCATACTACTGCCATTCCTTTATGCCTGCATTCTGTCGACTCAAATGTCAGCTTACTGTCTAATGAATCCCACACATTGAAAAGCACCGTTTTTAGAAGATAGTCAACATTACTCATTACACATGGGTCATAATGTTTTGGCTCATCATGTCTCTATACCTCTATAAAAAATATATTTCTCCATCAATCTTCTATCCATTTATGCAGAATAGGGTACTAGATAGGGGTACACCCTGGACAGTATGCCTAACCAATGCAAGTTAATAGTAAAACCCACTCACAATGGACAGTTTTAAAATGCTAACTGAGAACATGGGAAGGACATGCAAACACCACACAAAAAGCGCAGATGGGATTCCAACCCCCAGCTCTAGAAGCGTGAGGCAACGTCGCCATCCAAAGCACGACCATATCACCCACACACAGTTCCTCACACTAAATACTACTGTTTGGAAAAAAAAAAACTAAAGAGAGTCTGAGTTTTCTGAAATCATCAGAATGGCAAACAAGCTTCCCAGAACAGCTGGTGATCCTCTACTGGAGTTCTCAATAGCTGGCAGGAAGATGTCGATAATAAGGTACAAACCCCACAGCAGGGTAACCCCTCACAGTCAGATGACTGTGTACTTTCACTCCTGGGGAAGGACACGGACAGCAGTTTCCTAAGTTGTTTCCTTGCAGTAATATTTAGTGAGTTCTGTTTCCTCTCAGTGTTTCCTCATAGTGATGCTGACCTGACAACCAGTCCCCAATCAGTGACAAAGAGCAGTGGAGGATCATTGGATCCTGTCAGGGGTTAACCATCCAACTAACGACCCCCCCCAGCACCTCCAATTCAATACCATGCCTGTCTTGATCATCAGCACATGCTAAAAAAAGAAATGAAGTGAGCGAGTGATGCAGACGGAGAGACAGCGTGGATGCCTCTTAGAACTGGATGAGCGACATCAATAGAGTTGCCATGACTACCGGTCTTTTCAGTACTTCAGATCCGTTCCGTGTTTTTTTTTTAAGGTTTAACTCCTTCCACGCCGGTTAAGAGGCACAATAAGATGGTGGCTTTCACTTCATAAATACCCACATTTTGCTGGTTGATTATTAGTTTTCCTTGGGATTTTGTTTATGGGGTGAAGCCCGTGCCGAAAGGATTCAATTAATGTTCGTCAGAGCACACTCTACAGGCGTTTCAGTGAAAAGTGTTGGCCTATCTTTGGACTGTAGGGGGAAATTAGAGTGTCCAGAAAAAAAAGCCCAATACTAAAACACACAAATTCCATGTAAACAGAGGAAGGACAGGATTTGACTTACATCCCTGAAGGTATGAAGCAACAGTGGTACCCAGAGACCCAGGCAGAAGATGCAAAGTCCGCACACAGTCCAAGGGCAGGGTTACAAACCCCCAACCCTAGAGGCGTGAAGCAATGATGCCCCTCACTGAACCACGCCTCATCAGCTGAGTATGACAATATACACTACATGGCCAAAAGTATATGGACCCCTATTAATTAGAGTAATTGCCTAATTAAGCCAGGCTCATTGATGACACATGTTTATAATTAAACCTACATTCATGCAACAGGCATTAGCAGCAGAATCTGTGGTTGTACAGAAGTTAGAGACTGTCCACTTGACTTGACACCATCATATGGTGCCATCTTTCCTACAAGTCAGTTTGTCACATGCCCACCTTGCTAGAACTGTCCTGGTCAACTGCAAGTAAAGAGACTGTGTTGTTGAAACATCTGGGGGGGTCTAGAGCCTATGGGCACAAGGCAAGTAACAACCCAGCATGGGGCACCATCCAATCACAGGGCACAAGCACAGGCCATTTGATAACGTCAATTAGCCTCAGCATGTTTTTGGACTGTGGAGGGAACCCAGTACCCATAGGAAACTCCCCAACGACACAGGCAGAACACACAAACTCTGCACGCACAGAACCTGGCAGAGGCTCCAACCCTGGTCCCAAAGGCATCAGGCAGTAGAGCTAACCACTACACCACCATGCCACCCCAGAAAGGGACCTGATAACCCAACATCAATACCCAACCTGAATGGCAGCAAATCCCACCTGCAATGTTCCAACATCTAAGGGAATACCTTTCCAGAAGAGTAGAGGCTACGGTATCAGCAATGGAGTGACCAACTTCAAATTAACTCGTTGTTGACCATCTTTTGTTGACATACTTTCAGCCATATAGTGCATAACTCTTGTCTGACTCACATATCAACACACAAATTAAGCTGCACCCTAGATAGGATGGCCGCCCATTGCAGGGCACATACACTCACTCACTACTGGTATTTTATAGAGGCCAGTTAGCCTAACTGCTGCTGTGCTGGAGCACAGCAGGAAACTGCAGTTCTCAGTGGAACCCTGCATGACCCCAGGATAACATGCAAACTCCTCACACACAGAGCAGGCGTTAGATCTGCAGCCCCAACTCCAGAGCTGTGAGATAATGGAGCTACCAGCCAACTCGGGCAGATGCAAACTCAGCACAGATAGCGCAGGCTTCAAACCCCCAACCCCAAAGGTGTAAGAAAACAGTGATACTCATTAACGTGTGTCCCTCGTTAGCAGATATAGCAATATATAATTCTTGGTGGACTCACATACTGATATGTCTCTACCCCTGAAGGGGCATTCAAAACTCATGGGTTTGAACTGCAGAGTGATTTGTTGGGGGGGCGGGTAACGGGGTAAGATGCGTGGGAAGACAACACGGTCATCAGAGGTCAGGCACAATCTCTGTCACCAAGCAGAATCTCTGTCAGCCCAGACATCTAAAAGCCAGCATAATCCCCCAGGCTAAAGGTTACAGGGAATTTTGGGAGGGCTGGGTAATGTGTCATGCAGCTGGGAGCAGCAATGAGAATGAGGAATACGGAAGAAAAATGCAAAGATTACATGGATTCACATAGAAAACAGGTCTCTCGGTGCCAATCAAACTGTACAGATACCAGGAAGGTAGTTTTATAAGGAACCATTTTATTAGTCTCATTTGCACCTCAATATTTCTATTAATATGTGGTTGATCGGCACATGCACACATATGCACAGAGGTACTTACACGGGGTAGTACTCCAAAGGTACTTTCAAGCTGAATAGAGAAAATGCCTTTTCTATTTAAGTCTCAGCCTCCCGCCTTGCTAACGCGCACCAGTTCCAGCGCACAAAGCGCTGATTAGCATGAATACTGACGACGATCACAATGCGAAATGACTCGGAGGAGGAAGAGCCCTTTTAAAGGAGGGCATGGCAGCTGGCAGAGCCGGCGCTGAATTTAGAACGCGCGATAACCTTAGATCTTCCTCTCCCACTCTTTGCACTTTTGCTTTTGCTCTGACCTCTTTTTTCTTGCCGTCCGCCTTTTGTTCCCAGGCCTCACCTCCCAGCCACCTCAGCTCAGTGTGTCATCGCGACTTACCACCATGCCACACTCCCCCTATCGCCACCTTCTCCCGCTCTGCTGCCTCCCCCCCCCCCCCCCCCACCCACCCCCCCCCCCCCCCC
>JAODKM010000042.1:13196667-13213163 GCA_026780845.1 Petrocephalus sullivani
GGGGGGGGCAGCACTCTCTCCTCCAGGCATCAGGCTTGAGTTTAACCCTGGCTATAGGAGTGTCTGTGTGTGTGGGGGGGTGTTTGTGTTTAACTCCAGGAACTCCAATGTGCTCCTTCAGTCCGAAGGCCTCAAACGCCCGCAGTGTGTCACCGTGTGCTCGCATTTCTCCTGTGACGTACAGTAATCTTTGTAACATTTTAGAGCAGGGTTTGAACATTTTGCTACTTAACAAGAAAATATGCATATACGGAGCACAAAAGGAAAACCACTAAAGTAATACGGAATCCATCCCTTTTAACCGTGTAACCTCACACAGTTTGTGGGGGTAATATGAATTATTTACTACAAATTATTGCATTTCATTATATCCAATAAGAAAAAAACTTCAGTTAACTATACAATTAGCTGTGATGGGATGGACGTGATGAGATTCTAACATGTTGCCTAACTAAAGGCTTGCATTTTTTTAAATATGCATTTTAAAATTTGTGATGTTTTTTCATATACAGTATGCTTATTGAGCATGACCAGTAAAACTTAAGGGCTGCGGTGCTATTGTTTAAAGAAACTGTCCCAAAATCCTTTGTTAAAGCACTAATAGGAAGATTACAATTACCTCTATTCTAAAAAAAAGGACTAAATAGGACACTGATTACATTTGAGACTTTCCCACACTCGGGTACGCGCCCGCGCGCACCCCTAGCAGGTCCCGCAACTTCACCTGAATGGTGCCGTGTACTTACGATGCCAAATTATTTATTTAGATGAAGATATACCCCGTTATTTTCACCAGGCCCGGGAGTGTTCGAATACAGTTCTCATCACTCGAAACATTAATTCATTCATCCATTTATTCACTAAGGAAATTGTATCCACTGGCAAAAAATAAAATAAAAAATCGTGATTTCTGACTACAGAATAATTTGGATTTTCGCAATATCTTCGATCGATTGCAGTGGCCCTGATGTATAAATACTTTCTCCTTCGCCCCTGTGAATAGCCACAAAACCAGCCGTACACAAAAGGGCCTCCCAGCGCCCGACCGCGGAAAGCGACCACGGGAAACAGAATTATTACATCGATTATGTGACGCCCGGCACTTTTTCCATCGCACAACTTATATATAGCCTACTTCATTTTATGTTTTTAATTATGAGCTATAACATGATAACAAGGAACGCAGATATAAGTGGAAATTCAAGTAGAAGCATTATTAAATGACAAAATAATCAAATGACTATAAGGACATGGGCGGCACGATGTGTAACACAGTAGCTTCGTACTTTCCAGGTTCATTTGATGGGAGACCTTCAGTTCTCGCGTTTCCCCCCCATGTTCGAAAATGTTTTCTCCGTGTAAATCTGCAGTAGAATAAGCAAAGTGGAGTCCCTTAATTATTCTCCCGGGGTGTGATTGTGTCTGAGTGTCTGCATCCTACCTGCCTTGTGCCCTCTGTTTACCGTGATGGCAGCTTGTACCACACAAACGGATGGGGAAGATGCGTGTATAGATTATGAGAATTTTGCTTTTTTACTATAATAGAGGACAAAGATGCAACGCTACATTTACTGGTGAATTTCTTTATATACATTTTTTTTCATAATTTGAATTTTTTAAGTATTATGCAGTCACATGTTCGTAGTTTGGATTGCATCTGTTGATGGTCTGTCCGAATACATAAAAACCAAAATGAGAATTTTCTTTTTTACAAACACCCGCAATCGTGTCTTGTTCGTACATTGTTTGCCGGAAAAAAAAAATACCTTGCAGGCATGGTGAATTTGAAAATGGTCGGTAACGATGCAGGTAATTACGGTGGTAACGATAATTACACGGCTAACAGTAATTGCCAAGAAAAGTCTGGATTTAAATGGCGGCGATCAGTACAGCAGACAGCACTAAACATCATCTAATGCTGGGACGATCAGCTGTGCCTAGCTATTTACTACGAGCATCGGGGGCCGTACAAGAAGAGTCCCGCAACTTCATTTACAGAAACACGTTCGAGCCATTACACTCCAAACTTACGCTTTATAACCTTAACATGTGTCTTTTATTTGCGAGGTAAAGGGTCATTTAGAGATTACGCCGCACAAATATCTATGGATAAATAACTCTTAAATAACCCTTCCCACAAAATATATGAGAATCAGGAGAGCGCTCTATAATGTACTTTTCCTAAGTATCTTTGTCCTATGTATAAGAAACATATGTAATGCCATTTTTAAATAACATTAAGAGAACAACAATTGCATTAAATTATTTCAGTGCGATATACCTTCACTTGGCTGTATAAACAGTAAATACTGTGTAGACACATAAGCTAGTCCAAATTCCGATTTCAGCCAGATGGCCTCGTTAAATACATAAGATTCACAAAAAGCTGGAGAAATCGTTCATGCTCCACTGCTACCTGTTCAGACGAAGTGACTTAGGAAATTGTACTATTGTTTGTATGTAGCTGCCCATAATAGGTGGATAATGGGATGACGGCTCTTACTAGCCATGCAAATGCGCGCATCGCACAAAACGACAGCATCACCCATCGCGGCGCTCATCTCACGCTCCGCCACACAAATAAAATACATTTATTGCGATAAAACGAATCGTTCCGAAACACCGAACAGATGTTCCGAATCCGCTCCTCTTGCCTAAGCACATACTTACGAGACAATGGAATTGACCTTTAAAACATTTAACGGGGCAGAAATTGAGGGAGACGCGTGTTACCTTTGTGCATGCCAGTATAACGGTCCTTTAGAACTGTCAATTCATGGATTTTCCCAAATTGTTCAAAAAGCGGTTTCAGGTCTTTTTCTTCAAGATTCCGCGGTATCTGTCCGATAAAGAGCTTTATCGCGTCTTGGTCTTTCATGTTGGCGCTCTCCGGATGAATGGAAATGGATTCTGACCCGTTCATGGGTTTGGGGAATGTGATCTGGGAGTACTGGTGCTGGTGCGGGATCAGGAGGAGAGGATGCTGGCTCGGCGCTGCTCCCGGTCCGGTGAAAAGCAGGCTGGCGTGAGCGGGATGGGGCTGTTGCGGGGGCTGCGAGTTCCCTGATTCAGTCTGGGTGAATCTGGCCATTCTGAGCTGGGAGCAGGCTGGATAATAATACCAACACACTCGCTGCGAGAGAGCAAGCGCTCAGCTGGAAACCGCGGCTCGCTTTCCTGCAGACGCGCGACTCGCTCGCTCGCTCGCGCGCGCGTAATATACAGGAGGGGAAGGGGGGAGACGGAGGGAACGGGGGGGGGGGTATAAATACCAGCTCGCGGCCCGTCGCCTACTCCCGGGCGCCACCTAGACGTGAAACCGCGGTAGTGCCTCAATGACGGGGAACATTGGTGCGCCGCCTGGAAACCTTTACAATTAAAAGATTGCACAGTTAAGCCCTTCAGCAGACAAAATTCTCATCTGTATATTTAATTAATATTTAATGAATTCCTTTTTTCACATTTTATCCCTTGAAACAGTGTGTCGTATGTATTAAAGGGTGTATTACCAGTTCCTAAGCAGGGACATCGGAGGGGCGTGGATATCAGGGGGGTGATTCTAGGGTTTGACCTTTAGGGGGGCTCAGCCCCCTGAAGAAATACGGGACGTCAGCCCCAATGAATAAATTTGCCGAGAGGATGTGGGATCCCCACGATAAAGTTTGCCCTCTTAAATAGGGTCTAAAATCTCCTATGATGGATACCCTGGCAGATTCAAGGGGCCCAGCACCTGACAAGGGACCTTGAATACGTAAAATTATACGATAACGTTAACGTTTAAGATGGGAAGGGCGCCTTCCCATGGGGAATGTAATGGGCAAGAATAGAACGCCACGTAGGTTTAATGATGAATCCGATTCATGTCGTGTATTAGTATTTTAAACCTGGTCTGCAAATGATGCGCTGAGAAAACTCTAGCATGTATTTAGGTTAATTCAATCTATAGTTCAATTGCCTATTACTGAAAGTCATGAACAGTAGGAAAATTCGTACCGAAAGCTAAAACACTGACGAATTAAATTATTGCAAACCGAGTAATAGAATTGCTGGTTTATTTGAAAGTTCACAAGTTCCACGAGAAAATAAGGAGATAAACTATAGAAGGGAGGAATGAACAAATACAATAAGGACAATCTGACAAAATATACTGTGCAAATATCAGGAAATCGCCCGCACCCAAGGCTTAATTTACCTGCAGAGTAACATCTACAAGCTCCGCTACAATGTAAATGATGTTGCTAATGCTGTTAGATACTGATAACATTTTTGCAGCCAATAGACATGAATGGTGATATTTTTGTCATCACTCAGCTAGATTTTGCATTATAAAGAAAGTCAAATTACTCGTCTTAAATACACTACAGTGACGCATTTCCTGGGACTTACATTTACAAGCAAATGGTCACAATCCCAGTTTATTAACCTCTGTGGTAGTAGTTCCCAGACCCATCCATGGACCGGTAGTGGTCTGTGCCCAGTATTCCACAGGGCCGCGTAACGCTGGGAGTTTGGCAGAGGGGTTGGTTAATTTAAACAAATCAACAATACAGTTTCAATTTTTATGACCCAAACATTCACGTTAAAATGTAAACGGTGAAACTTTCGAAATCGCCCATCGAAATTTTTTGTGCGTCGTGAATCGGTCCGCAGAAATCAAACTACTCCGGCGCCTGCTGTCAGGCTACAGGTCTGCGTCTCTGCGCTAATGCGTACAGAGCCTAGATTAGAACATGCAAATTCCTTTCACCTCGGCCTTGAATTCAAACATATTCTGAAAAGACCCGCAGTTATACAGAAGCTGCTGCGGCTGCTATAAAGTGTTTAAGGGGAGACACGGTTCATTAGCAGAGCTGTCATCAGCTTGAGGATTTTATTTTGAAGCTCACGCCAGACTTTTCACTGTATATCCACATTAGGAGAGAAGTCAGGCTTATATCTTAATGCATTTAAAATAGGGCTTCACGAAATACGGCCTCAGCACCGTCATCGCCATGTGCACGTGCACAATAAATACATCACGTTTCTCGTCACTGCTTTGTCTCTGCTGACACATCTTGCCATAACACTGCAGGTATTTTCATATTTCATCCTTGATTGTACGAAAGTGCTTGATAAGATGAAAATAAAGGAATCTATCTCCTTTTTATAAATATCGCCTTATTACTCATGGAAATTTCACATATCAGGCAACACAGATATCGAGCATCCCTAATTTAAACCCCGTGGTTTATTGATCTCGGTACCAGACAATGTTCTATGCTGTAGGCAGACTCTACAGGCAAATGTCGGTGCGAATAAGCATGATGGTGGATGAAAGTGAGGGTTGGGGAGGCATCACTGTTTGATTGGCAAGTGTGGGCCATACAGGGGTTATACAGCGTTTAACTTACAGGGAATTGCTGTATAGGTATCCACATGGGGGTGCAGTGATTGTTTTTAGCTGAGAGGTAAGGAACATATAGGCCAGGGGGTGATCATGCTTTTCATTGACTAGCACCATTAGTGATTCACTCGGCTGAAGAGAGCAGGACATGAAATCAATTGGCCTACTTGGCTTAGTGCGAGCCGAAAAGCTATCTGCAATTTAGCAGCCTTTCATTAATGCCCCTGATTGTTAAGCACCAAAGCACTGTGCCAGGAATGTTCAGACATGATTTGAGCAGCTTGCAGCGAGAGCCTGTCATACATTTTTCATGGTAGGACTTCAGGGAAGTAGCTAATCTTCCATACTGCTCCATTTCTGTGAGATTCAAGATCCCAGAGTCTTTGCAGCCCAGCCTATGCAAATCTGGCTTTTAAAAGACCCTGGGTTCAATAATAACACACAGTACCGCATTTAGAAATGTGGAAGTTATAGTGTGGTGAAA
Source organism: Petrocephalus sullivani (assembly GCA_026780845.1). Taxonomy (NCBI): domain Eukaryota; kingdom Metazoa; phylum Chordata; class Actinopteri; order Osteoglossiformes; family Mormyridae; genus Petrocephalus; species Petrocephalus sullivani. The sequence goes on from JAODKM010000042.1 coordinate 13,202,535, forward strand.
TCTTACTGCAGGTAGTGTATGAAGAGACAGCGGATGGGAGGGGGGTGGTATGCCAGTATGCCAGCATCTAGCTCATACCTTCAGCACTAGAGAAGGCAAACATACCTCTATTCTATAACATTCAATTATTATAGAAAGAGACTAGGGGATTGATATACATTTCTATTCTTCTATCCAACGTCTACAACTGCACGGGGTCAGGGTGAGTATAGAGCCTATCACAATGCAGGTAAGACACCCGGGATGGGATGCTGGTTCGTTGCAAGGCGCTCATACATGCTGGGTAATTGAGAAACACCAATTGGCATATTTTTATAATGTGGGAGGGTGAACTGCACACACAGATACACACAGACTAGACGAGACTGCAACCCCCCCTACCCCTGGAGTCCTGAGACGTGCCATGCCTTCCTTTGACAAAATGAGATCAACCTTGTGCTTCCCCCAATCTATCATCCATTTTGTTTGACGTTTTTAAGAGTCAAGGGGTCGAATCGACGGACTCTGTAGTTTGGAGGAAGGCGTAGGACACTGGCAGTTCAAGGTTTTGCGGTGGGTTGGGCATGTGACCGGAGCTGTCAGGCCTGGTGGGACCATCCCCACAGACAGCTGTTCAGTAGTTTCTGGTTCCAGTCACTCGTTTGCCTCATCTCCAGTTTGGTTGAATCTACATTCCACTTCCCATCTCCACTAATAAACCCCTCACTAACCCCCTAGGCTGAGGGCTTTCACATTAAGGTCTCTCGCATTAAGGTCTCTCGCATCAAGGTCTCTCTCATTAAGGTCTCTCACATTAAGGTCTCTCGCATCAAGGTCTCTCTCATTAAGGTCTCTCGCATTAAGGTCTCTCGCATCAAGGTCTCTCGCATCAAGGTCTCTCGCATTAAGGTTTCTCTCATTAAGGTCTCTCTCATTAAGGTCTCTCGCATCAAGGTCTCTCTCATTAAGGTCTCTCTCATTAAGGTCCCTCGCATTAAGGTCTCTCGCATCAAGGTCTCTCTCATTAAGGTCTCTCGCATCAAGGTCTCTCTCATTAAGGTCTCTCGCATCAAGGTCTCTCGCATCAAGGTCTCTCGCATTAAGGTCTCTCGCATCAAGGTCTCTCTCATTAAGGTCTCTCGCATCAAGGTCTCTCTCATTAAGGTCTCTCTCATTAAGGTCTCTCGCATTAAGGTCTCTCTCATTAAGGTCTCTCGCATTAAGGAAACCTACTTGTCACACATCTGGCTTCCGGCACCCTTTTCCCCTCCTCACAGAGGATTCTTAGTCTCCTTACATCCTCCCACCACATAGTATCCAGGCAGAGCACACAAGTCAGGGCACTATTCAACAGTGCAAGTATGCAGACATTATTCCCAAATCCCTGCATCACGACTGCTCAACAGAATAATGCTTACTTACACTAAACTGAATGTATGCATGTGTTTATTAGGGGTGTAATGGTACAGTTTCCCCCATGGTTCGTTATGTGTCATAGTTTTTGTACCACAGTAATGGGACGGTTTTGCTATCTTTAAGAAGAAAATAAAAACACATCACCATTTAATCAAACAATGAAGTCATTATTTTTCCATATAACTACCCATTCAGAAAAATGCCAGCATGACTAACTAAGCCTAGTTTATTTCTGTACTATTTGAAATCAAGGAGAGAAAAACATTACACATGCTTTGTCTATTTTAAATTAACAGAAAACATAGTATGTACTGTACCTGTACAGGCAATATTAAACAACCTGGAAGTGATTTTCCTTGTCTATTTTATTAAACAGAGTACACACCCGTATAGGCCATGTGTAAAAATAACACAAAGTGCAAAATCACGTTGGTACCCTAATAAGATTCCCATTTCTTTATGGTGAGGCTCTTTGTAGACAAGCACATCAACACTCTCTGATGCAAAGGCCACTGCTACCAAATTTTGCAAAAATTTTGACAAGAACATACACAAAGTTAGGCACATCACTGTTAAAAGTAACCACAAGCAATTGCACACAGTACGTGTAGATAGATAATCAATATTATAAACTCCACACCAAAGAAGCACTGCCAGAAGGTTTTTGATGAAGGAAACCAACAGTTTACATTACACTCTCGGTTACATGCTAACAAAACGTACGCATTCCATGGCAAGCATGACACAGTTATGACATTATTAACATAAATACACATTAATTTACTAGGGATGTGCCGATACACTACTACTGATACCAATATGATCCCAATACCTGAACAGAGGGAACTGGCCAATATGAGTACCAATCTGATGACAGTATATACAAATGAAAAATGTACGCCAAATAATCTGTCAATTAGGCTACTAGAGACATGAATAACGTACTTCCCACACCGTTTGAGCTTCTTCTTTTAAATGTTTTTGAGGCATTTGCAGCTAAATTTATATATCATCCTAGAGAATATGCGCAAGTGGCGAGTGCTTAAAAAGCTGGAGTGAGAGCGCAAAGATTGCAAATCGCTGTGCTACTTGTTTCAAGTGTCTCAGATCGTCACCCTCTTATCTGATGCCCTTACGCTCCTCCTGCCGCGAAGGGTATGCGCATGACGTCACCGCACGCGCTCACGCCCACTGAGTGGCAAATAGACTGAGTGGCAGTGCTAGCGGTCAGCTTCAATACCGCACATACACATCTAAAATGGGAAAGAGCTGTCGTGCGATTGATTGTGCAAATGGATTAAACGAGAAATGGGAGCTCCCTTTTTACAGACTGCCAAAAACTAATTCACACACACACATATACTGTACACTAGTATATATATATAAAAATAAAAATGTCCCACCAGACAAACCGCAATTTTTTGACCAAATTTTCAAATTTTGCAGTTTAAACGTTTTGCGACAATCGCTGAAAACTTTTCAATGCTTCAAGAATTACATCTTTGTAAGGAGGTAATAGGAGGCATAATTTTAATGGACATGTATGACAGGACTTTAAGCCACGGACAACTTGCATCAGGAAAACATTGAACTGTCCTCCTACGTAACTCCCCCGCAAAGTTATCCGCTAATTGATTCTAATATGAAATTCACCACTGGTCCAAATTTTTGAATCTTTAATCTTGAAAAACGTGCTGGTCCGATATGATGGAGACATAATTTTAATGGACATGTATGGATGGGATTAAAGAGCAGACTGTATAGTTCCAGGAACCTTTGGACCGCCTTCCTCCGTCACTCCTACTTGGAGTTATGGACTGTCAAATGACAGGTGGGGTGCCTCCATTTATGTAACATTGCCGACCTGGGCAGGTTCAGAAGGTCACTACAGGCTCTAGGTGAAGGCTGCACCCGTGAACCCTCAGCACACTCGTTCAGGGATATGACTAGTTCATCCATGCCAAATTTCAGATCTCTGGCTTGTACGGCTCTGCCGTGACGCCCCCTCATCTCTGGCATCGCTCATTGTTGACAGCTTTATCAGATCAAGAAAAACACCATAGCTTTCTGGGGGTTGTATGCTTTTCCCCGTCTCACTACCTTTCAGCCTCTTTCAACCGCTTTGCAGACAAAAACGATAAGGAATCAGCACATTATCATTTCACTTTTAGTGGGAAATGTGTAGTATATTTTCACAAGATTGAATAGATTCAGTCATTCATGAAGTAAAAACCAGGAGCTGTTTTGCACGGTCGCATCGCACATCGTCGACGGCATTATCAGATCGCGTCCCTCAGTCACCAGTTAGCGCTCATAGTGGCGGTGTCACGCACTGCGCGTTGAAATACATAGGGTAGTGAAGCGTTTCCTAGCACGTAAAAAAGACCTTTTTATGTCGTGATGGCTGCAGGAAAAGTCGTGAGACCGGGTTAGACATTATCATGACCTCATCTCCATAGGTAAACAAACTGTTTTGAAAATCAGTTATCAGTATTGGCGCTGTTTTTGTGAAGAACATTGATGAGCTCAAGAAAGTCTTGCATATGGGACCAGCTGCCACAGTATATGCATATGAACAAAGCCATACAGGGCTTCAAAAAAAGACTTCAAGCCTGCATGAAAGCTGGGGGCGGACACTTTGAACATGCTTAGGAATAGGCTGTTTACCACATTTGGTAATATGTAGTGAAAAGTATTATTTGACGTTTGACAATTGTGAGTGCCTGACAATTTCTCAACATGTAATTTTGAAAATACAACATAGAATAGCTAAACAGTTGTTATTTTTTATTCAAATTAAATTTGCCAATTAAATTTTCGGGAACTGTTGAAAAGTGTTTCCCCTGTAAAATCTGTAAAGTTTCATAGCGATACCTTTATTGGTTGCAGAGAAATTGCATTTTGTCTGGTGGGACATTTTTTTTTTTGAGCCACCATTTCAAGACACTTGGAGCATAATAAACTGTCAACAGTGGGTGAGACCATTGCTCATTTTTCTTAATACCAAACACTGAGAGTTAACAACACTAGGAGAAAACCAGGCTCACACCTGAAACTGAACATAAACATGGCACAGTAACCAAAAACAAGACATACCATAACCCTTGAGATGCCAGAGGATAAAATATAACATGGCCAGGCAGTCTAGCCTTGAACTCATGACAAGAGGAACTTTTCTGAACCGTACACTGTACACTCTATCCATTGAGCCGCACAGCAGCCCTGATAATAGGGAAATACACTAGGAAAACACCAAAAAGGTTGGCCAACCAGGACTGCTGGCCAAGTGGGGAAACGGCAGATGGGTCAGGGCCAGACAGGCACTGACCCTGACACATGGACGTCCAGAACACTGCTCCAAGCATCATACCCCATCCACCAGTTTGTCTTCTTACTCGAGTGCATCCTGGTGCCACCTGTTCCTCAGGTAAATGATACACGTGTTTACAGCTTTCCACGTCGCCACGGAAAATGGGATTCATCAGGCCAAGCAACTTTCTTTCATTGACCTAAGGTACAGTTCTAACGCTCATGGGCACATTGTGCACTGCAAGAAAAGTCTGTAAAAATAGGGTCTAATGTACCGTGTTAGTATGAAGGAATTTTCTGTATAAATTTTTCACAGTTTGAGTTTCGCGTTGCATTTTGGGAGCGAGAACACCCACTGAATAAAAAAAAAATCCGTAAAAAAACGGATAATGTCCTGGCAAAAAATTACCAGTACATTATCCATTTTTTTACAGTGTAGGCACTTTCGATGATGGTCCCAGGCACTCTAATTAGCCTGTGGCTGTATAGCCCCATATGCAACAAGAATCAATGTTGTGTGCGTTGTGACACATTATTCCCATAACCATCGTTAAGATTATCTGTCATTTGTGCCACAGTAGCCCTTCTGTTGGTTAGACAGGATAGCCTTCATTCCCACTCCCTGTACTTGCTTCTTCCCTCTTTGCGGCCAATGTCAGTAGGTACTCACCTTGCCATTTCAGAGATGCTCATCTGGCCGTAACAATGTGCTCCTTATCTAGCTCACTTAGGTCTTTATTGAAGCCCATTTGTTCAGCATACAATATGTGTATTACAAGTACCAAATTTCATCTTACAGACTAATAATATATTATTATCAAATTATTAAGATGTGTCCCCCTAATATCAAACTGTCACCCACACTGTGGGGTGGCCTGTCCCTGGAGGTAGTACCTCCCAAAGGCATTCCATATTTTGGAGTTTAAACGATGAAACAAGTAACTCTGAAAAAACTCATTTCTAAAATCTTGTCATTTAAAAACATATTTTCTCTCTTCTTTAGAAGAAAAATTGATTATATTGTTTGATATCTTATTTATATTGAAAATGCATCATCAATTCACCTCCTCCAATTTTTTTTGACACCAGCTGACACTACTTCAGTGTGTTTTATATATAATTTTATATAGAAGGGGGACTGCTTAAAAGTGCGTCATAAAAATGCTACACACGTCATAAAAAGCTACATACTGAATTTCACACCCATCAGTAAAAGCCATTTTTAAATTTTAAATGCGCGAATACATGATATGTTACGGTGGGCATTTTGCTGGATGTAGACGGCGGCCGGCCGGTCTGCCTGACGCCACGCCCAGGGGTGGAGAAGGGGCGGGGCTACGGAAGCGGAAGCGCGGCTCTCGCGGGCAGCGACAAGAAAAACACTGACTGGCGCGCCGTATTACGTCATCCGCCTAGCAGAGCGGCTCCGGTGCGTACTGTGTATGTAAAAGCAGTATAAAAACCTTAAAACTCCTCTGATTGTGAAGCGCAAGCCGGCAATGTCGGTGAACTACGCGGCGGGTTTGTCTCCATACCCAGACAAAGGAGTATGCGGACTTCCAGAGGTAAAAGCCCCTGCAGGTTACTCTAGGATTGTGCTTGGGTAGCTAGCCTAATGTTAATGTGCTTAGTGCTTAATGTAATAATTATTCAGCCAAGCACTACCCAAATGCATGCATGCATGCATACGGTTGTTTGTAATAATCTATTATTCCATTGAGAGTAGTTAAAATGTACTGAATTGTTATTGCTAGTGCTACAGATAATTAGCAAGCTAGGTGCTAGCAGTTTGTTATAGTCTGTACCAAGTCTGTAAGGAAGTGATGTGCATGGTCGGCGATTTGTTCTCCAGGTGTTCGACAGCTCCGAGGAAATGCGGAACAAAGTCGCACTTCTGGCCCAGATGGTTCGCCAAGCACAGTACATGGTTGTCCACACTGGTGCTGGAATTAGTACGTCTGCAGGGATTCCTGACTTCAGGTACCACACATTTTAAGCATTTAACATGTTAAGCTGAAAGTTGTATTTATTTCAAATCGTTATCCGTTATATGTTACATCTAATTTAGATTTTTTTACGGATTTATGTTTATGTTGTCTGTAAACATTTAATAGTTTTAATACTCCATAATTCAAATTAGGAGTATAGCAGAAGCGATTAGTATCATTCTAGTGTCATATCAAGCCATTTTCTGTCTCACATAGGCAAAGGGGCTCTCCAAGGGAAGTGAACTGACAACCCTCAGGTTACAGGGTTAGTCATGATTCCTGCTCAGTTTATTGCCATTTCTGAGTCTGGGATGTTAAAACTAAACTGTCATACAGTTATATACATTTTAACTACAGTAATATAAATGTAGCGTGTTCCGAACTGAAACAGCTGATCCTCACAGGCATCGCCACCAGACCGGACGTACTCCCTGCAGTTCCATTGCTCTGCCACTAGAGGGATACAGAGCTCTATTTCATGCCCTATTTACTCGACTGTTGTCGTTTGTCAGCCATTGCAAATCATTTCCGACAAAGGTCAGGTGGAGCGGTTAATTCTGCATGTAACCACTTAAAAAAAACTCCAGGAGGGATAAGGTGGTCATCACCTGATGAGGACTGAGGCAAGTACCTGTGATGACCTGTTTAACTAGATTTGTGGCAGTGGAGCCAAGTTTGTTTCATTTTAGTTTAATCTGTATCTTTTCTTGCATAATTCCTTCGATCCTCTTTTCATTGAGGGAAAGAGGAGCTAGGCTCACAGTGCACAGTACTACAGATATTTTTTTAGCGATATCAGAATTGTTTCCAAGCTACAAGCATATATATGTCTGTGTTCTGCTGTGTTTCTGATTCGGAAATCTTTTTTTGTGGCCAGATACCTCTGCATGTACTAGGAATGTGTTTTGGGAGTATTGGTGCATACTTTTACAGACAACATAGAACATGAATTTAAGAAAAATAATATAGATAGAAATAAAATAGAATAACGTAGATGGGCTTGGAAAAGGGTAAAGTACTGATTAGAACCGGGTTGCCAAGTATATACGAATTGTTATATATTGAGCATACATGTGCAGAAAGTCCAAGAATGTGCAGGTAGTGTGCGAGCAGAGGCTCAGAACAGTGCAAACACTGCGGGAATGCACTCACGGCCGATTGATCAGCATGTTGTGGCATGTTTTGGTTTGGTCTTCCTTGCACTAAAACATGTGCCAGAAGGTAGTCCTTGGGATGGATGGTTGCCTGGGTCAGCAGTGATCTTTGCTGCATACGGGGCTTAGTCAGGTGGCAAGTCCTCGGTCTGCGCAGCAACAAACTGGACAGTTGCAGATGAGGTCAGAATCAACTTGATGATCGCTGTTTAAATCTGGTCCAGTATTGCTGTAGAACTTTGGATTTCTTCAGCTGGTTCGGGAAGCACGTCCTCTAATGAGCTTCTCTTTAAGATGACAGTGAAGTTCTCACCCCCACCTAAGGTTCTAGCACCCTAGAAATGTAAATGACTCGACTTTAAGTGGTGGATGACCAGGTCACTGAGGTGTTTCCTGAAATAAAGAAGAAATAAGCAACCAGTAACACTATTATCAGCCCTTCTGTCCTGCCTAACTCCTCATTGACTGAGGGCCTAGATGGGGTCTTCTCTTAATGCGGCGTTTATTATTCTGAACCTAGATTTAGTACATTGTTGAAAGCCGGTTAATAAGCGTTGGGTTTCTGGTCCTTTGTTTGGGCTTTATTATGGCCTTTGCTGATTTTGCCTGTCGGGGGGAAATGGCATTCTGGATTGGACATGGCAGTGTGGGCATAGTTCAAGATGGGTGTGTGCCCGTGTATACCAGTCTTATAAGAGGCATCTGTAGCCCTTTAACCAAAACTTGGTACCTGATTCTGTTCCATTCAAGGAGCATTTTCTGTAAAGTGTTTTTGTTTTTTGTTTTAGTGGGCCCAGCTTTTATGTAATTTTTTTTACATAAAAGGTTAGGAAGTTAAACTGTGGGTTTCTTTTTTTATAGGTCGTTTGGTTAGTCGATTAGTTAGTTATGACCCGTGCCTGTCTCTCTGTCACCTGACCTCAGCCCGTATTCATCGTGTACATCACAGATTTTATAAGAGAATGTCAGTAATTGTTTTTCCCTACTAGCTGTGTTTCTGCTCTGCATTGATTTCCTCTTGTGATGTGTTGCTATTGCTAATGAGCTCTCTGGGGAAACTCTGTTAGGCAGCATAAGACGTGGGGAACAAGCGCGCTGCTGTCTTTTAATCAGTTTGTGTCCCTCTCCTGCTGCTGCTGTTTCTGTAGCTTTGCCTAACTAGACTTCTTCTTTCTCCGAATTGACATGTTTTCCCCCAGTTAATACTTTGCAAGATATTTTTTACTAATGCTGGTCTTATACCAAATGACTTTTCAGGCGACTTCACTGCCGTAGATGAATTTCCATTGTCAGGAAAACTCTTATGATTTCGTGACAAAAAAGTGTGACTAATGACACGATATGTCTTTAGATGTGAGATGTTGTCAGACTTCAGTTTCTTTTCAAAATTTTGTAGTGTATGGTTAATATTAGGTTAAATCAGAAGCAGTTCTACATTTTTTTTTTTTCTTTTTAACAAAACCCAGCACAAGGCACCTTATTAAGAATAATAAGAATTATTAGACATTCTCTTTATTGTTGTCTATGTATTTGAAGTTATTACCTTCTCTGTCTCTCTGTCCGTTTATCCTATCTAAACTATGTACTCCATCTGTCTGCCATTATATATAACCTAGCCGTCTCCCTATCTGGTTGCATGGCATGAAAATGCAGTTAACTGACTCTCAATTGCCGCTGTCTTATTGCCTTAGGGGCCCCAAAGGTGTGTGGACTCTGGAGGAGCAGGGCGAGATGCCTCATTTTGACACCACCTTTGAGGATGCTCGGCCCAGCACCACCCACATGGCGCTCCTGGCACTGCAGAGGGCCGGGTACCTTAAGTACCTCATCAGCCAGAACGTGGACGGCCTGCATGTGCGCTCCGGCTTTCCTAGGTAACGCAGCCGGCTCGCAAGTCGCCATTATTCAGAATAACCAAACTGCAGTCCACCTCATTAATTTAGGTTTAGGGTTAGGTTTAGGTTTAGGGTTAGGTTTAGGTTTTCACAGCATCATGTCCAGCTCCCTGCAGGTAGAATGAAACTGGTGACTTTCACTGTGATGTTTTGTTAATTAATTTATTTATTGTTTATTAATTTATTAATGTTTTATCTTTCAGAGACTTGCTGTCTGAACTGCATGGAAACATGTTTGTGGAAGAGTGCTCTAGATGTGGCAAGTATGTCAGAACACGTGCGTGTGTGTGCGTGTGTGTGCGTGTGTGTGCGTGTGTGTGCGTGTGTGTGCGCGTGTGTGTGCGTGTGTGTGCGTGTGTGTGCACGCATGCGCACCTATATGTGTGGGTGTGTGTATATATATATTTTCAATTTATTTAAATTACAGTTTAAACCAATTACAATTAATTTCAGTGACCTAATGGCTTCCAACAATTATCAGAACCAAATAAAGGAATTATGCGAATGCTGTGCCACACTTAGTTTCTTGACGATGCTCCCGTTTTGTCTTGTGTTATAAATCCAAAGTCCTCCTTTTTGTTTTTCATTTGAAATACATTTAGAGTTCAAAGAATTCCACTGTTAAAAAGACATGTTTTATTAGAAGTCCGATAAATGCACGATATTTCCAGAGTCAGTGAGTAATTGTGTTAAATGATTGATCTCAGTATTGGCTGAAAATAATCACGATTATGATTTTTACCATAATTGAGCCACCCTTTCTGTGCGTTCTTATGCGTGTGTGTGTGTGTGCATCTGTATGCATGTATATTAGGGATGTGCATCTCCATAACTGAGGCCGATGCGATACGCATCTCGATGCATAGCCAACGATACGATACATTAAAG
>JAODKM010000042.1:13226536-13238270 GCA_026780845.1 Petrocephalus sullivani
CACCCCCAGAACACCATCCCTGGGTAGGTGGGACCAATCAAAGCAACATTCACATGAATGCCAGGACTCACAGTTCCCCAGCAGAACATTGCCCAGAACATCACACTGCCTTTGATGACTTGCCTTCTTCCCATAGTGCATCCTGGTGCCGTCTCTTCCCCAGGTATTATGCGACCAGGCCAACGTCTCCCATAGCTCCATGGTTCAGTTCTGCTGCTTACATGTCCACTGTAGGTGCTTTGGGTGGTGGACAGGGGTCAGCATGGGCACAACAACCAGTCTGCAGCTATGCATATGCAGCAAGCTGCAATGCACTGTGTGAGCAATTTGTGCTACAGTAGCTCTCCAGTGGGATTGAACCAGATGGCCTAGCCTTCATTCCTCATACATGATTAGCACAATAAGTTTAGTGTTGTGTTGATAGCACAGAGGTTGTGAGTTTGAATCCCAGGAAGCACGTTAAAGCAAGTTAAAAAAACATGTATCTACTGTAATTCACTTTGGATTAAAGCATCAAATAAATGTAAAACATAACATCAATGATCCTTGGGTGCCCATGATCTCATTGCCAGTTCACCGATTGGCCTTCCTTGGACCACTTTCGGTAGGTACTGACCACTGCATACCAGGAACACGACACAAGACCTGCTGTTTTGGAAATGCTCTCATCCAGTCATCTAGCCATCACAATTTGGCATATGTCAAAATAGCTCGGATTCCGTTCTTGGATCTTCCAACATAACAACTTCAAACTTTACACTTGGCACAATGCAGTCAGGCAAGTACTGTTCTCCTGGCAACTGGCAAACCCAGACTCATCCAACGGATTGCCAGACAGAGAAGTACGATTGGTCACTGCAGATGACACGTCTCCACTGCTCTAGAGTCCAGTGGCAGTGTGCTTTACACCACTGCATCTGACGCTTTACATTGCACTGGGTGATGTAAGGCTTGGATGCAACTGCTCGGCCATGGAAACCCATTCCATGAAGCTCTCTGAGCTAATCTGAAGGCCATAGTTTGGAGGTCTGTAGCTATTGACTCTGCAGAAAGTTGGCGACTTCTGCACCTCAGCATGTGCTGTCCCCACTCTGTGATTTTATGCAGCCTACCTTTTTGTGGCTTAGTTGCTGTTATTCCCACTAACAGCTGACCATGGAATATTTAGTAGCGAGGAAATTTCATGAATGGACTTATTGAACAGGTGGCATCTTATCACGGTACCACACTTAAATTCAATGAGCTCCTGAGAGCAACCCATTCCTTCACAGATGTTTGTAGAAGCAGTCTGCATGCCTATGTGTTTCACTGTATACACCTGTGGCCATTGAAACGATTGGAACACCTGAATTCGATGATTTGGAGGGGTGTCCCAATACTTTTGGCAATATAGTGTATAACGACACCCTGGACAGGTGCCATTATAATGAGGTAATCAATGCTATTCACTTCACCCATCAGTGGCTTTAATTTGGTATCTACAGCGCTCAGCATAAATAAGCACACCCTCTTTGAAATTAAAACTTTTAACCATTTCTCAGTGATTATGAGGACAATTAGCTGTATTTTTACAAACCAATTTTATTAAACATTCATTTGAATTATTTTTCTTATCCTGAAGAAGTAAAGAAGGTGACAATACTCTTATGTTGTTATATATATATATGAGTTAGTAAGTGGTCAGTTTGAACTTGGTTTTATAGTGTATTTCAGAGTATATGTAATACCTCTGTACCCGGAGCATGTATCACATAAATCTCAGTCAATATACAGCATAAACATTTAGGCAGGAATGTCTGCTCCGCTTAATATGTTTGTAGAGGAGATATGCAGAGCTGCATCCTATCGATGCTTTGGAGAGATTATAATGATTGCAGCACAATTACTTTATCATTATTGCTGGGGGATTCCAAAGGGCAGAGTCCTCTTGTGCAAGCAGGCAGCAGAGCTCATATAACGTTGCGACACAAGCGGCCCCTTGGCCTGCACCGGCTCCAGCCACCCTGCTCCAGCCACCCTGCTCCGGCTCTGGCCGCTGATCTGGGATCCCACAGCGGCACTGATCAGGAACAAAGCAGACGTTCAGCCTCATACGTTTATTGACAATAAGAAATCACACCCATTAAAAATGTATGAACAATATACACGCTCCGGCAGGCCTGGCTCCACAGGGGGGGGGGGGGGTAGGGTGGACCAGAGGGGGCCAGGCCTCCTCAATCATAAACCCTGGTGCCAGGAATGTGACTCTCCAAGTCTTGGAAAATTGGTATTCAGTGAAGTTGAATACCTTTTTGGAAAGCACTTTTTAAAAAGTGTCTAGCAACTGTTTGCATGGACTCAAAGAGATCTTCCCTGAGTTTGAGTCGCTATGGTATAAAAGCTGATTTCTATGTAATCTGAGGGAGAGCGACAGTAACCAGCCACAGCACGAAATGGGAATCATCTGGCCATGTGCGACACGGTGCGTCAACTGCCCGCCCACGCCCCCCCGCCTCTTACATAATCCCGGGGGCTACAGTTTCCTGGGGGATTTTACACAGTTTCCTCAGGGATAATTAAGAATTTTCTGATTCTGTCCCACCCAACATTTCAAAGCATAGAGCCCAGCCTGCACTACAGAAATTTAATTCTGACATTTTGGCAAAATTCCATTATTTTAGACGGAGCTAAATTTGGCAAAAGAAAAAAAAAATGTGGGCTCTCCCCACGGTCATGTGCACATGAGTAACGTTGCCTTATCTTTGGTAAAATTTCAGTTCACTTCATGCTGAAAACCATGATATGAATCTCAATATGACAAATATTGTTCTGTTAACCTGCAATAAAACAGATTGTACAAAAGAGGGATCCAATCGGGGGCTGTGCATAGTTTGATTTATAGAGATTATTAAAACAAGACGATAACACCAAAGTGACTGCCTGTGCTGTTTTGCAACAGCAATATATTTCGGGTGTGGACTGTGAGCATAGATTATGTCACACTGTTTCCATGTGTATTTACATAAATATAAATGGATATGTCCGGATATTGAGGAATTTGTGAAGGGTGGCTGCCCTTCACTGTATGCATATATTATATGTATGTGCGTAAGGAAGACGCAGCATTTACAAACACAAATTCCTCAATATCCGGACATATCCATTTATATTTATGTAAATACACATGGAAACAGGGTGACAATCTATGTATGTGATGATGTGCTCCTTTGGCTGCCAGCGCCCCCTGCTGCAGCAGTTTGGCTTTGCAGCTCGTCCCTATGTCGGATATTGGGCTGGTGCCACACCAGTGCCACTCTCCAGAGTCAAGCGAGTTTTATATTGTCATGGGTTGGAGGGCTGAAAGAGCACCAACTCCAGAATCGACACTTTCAAGCTCGACTAAAGCCTGTGACTGATCGCATGGACAAAGATACAGCCTCCTGGAAGGATATCTGATGGTCAGATAAGACAAAAATTGAGTTGTCTGGCCAGAAAAAGGTAAGGCATTCAACCTCAAGAACACTGTGCCAACTGGTAAGCATGACTGCAGTAGTACCATGCTCCAGGGCTGGTTCGCTGCCAGTGGAACTGCTGCACTGCACAGTGGACAGAATAATAAAGAAGGAGGATTAACTCAAATTATATATATTTTTGGGGGCAGATTGTGGCTCTGTGTCTGTAATTGGAAGGTCGCCAGTTCAAGCCTATCTGTGGGCCCTTGAGCAAGGCCCTTAACCCCCAGCTCCCTGGCCGCCACCTCGGGGTGGCTGTCCTTCACTGTATGCATATATTATATGTATATACATACATACATACATACACACACACAGGTCTGAACTGAACTTATCCTAATACCTTAATGTATATGAAGCCTGGGCAAAATTACATCAGACATACAAGTAGCTCCAAAGACCTAATACAGTGACTTATCACTCCACAATATGGAGTGATAAGACAACTGTATTTGCCAGTAAATGCCAATAAAAATTTATTGCCAGATGAAGTCAAATCAATGCTTAGCAAATGCACAGCAGGATGTAGGCAATAAAATTTGTTTCTCTGAGAGCTCTGTCTAGTACATGATACATGAGAAATAAATAGATAAAACAGTAAAATTATTCATACTAATGGTCTGATAAGCTAAACCAGATTTGGAAAACCTAAATTGTCTTTGTTCAGGGGTGGTCAGACCAGGTGGACATTTATGAAAATTATTATGAGAATTAAAATGTTTCCCCCAGATTAAATGCTATTGCCTAACAACTATTTGTCCATCAACAGTAGAACAAAACATTTTTTTCCACATTAACCCATTTATTAACACATCTGTATGTGCAAATATATGTGTTGCTGCACTTTCTGGTAGGCCTAACCCTTTTAAAAGGTCGGAACGTAAATAAACGTTTTTAATTTCACTCTAAATTTTAACTTTAAAATTTTAAATGATTCACATGAAACAATTTTAGCAATGCTCTATTATACATGGTACATTACATATAATAATCAGCACAATGTATTTGATTCAGTAAATAATGACTGTTCCTGAACGGAGAGTGGGCGACTCACTACATTTCCCGGTAAGCCCCGTTGCAGTTTGGGGGCATGCGCATTTTTCACAAAGCGGTGAACGCGCACGCTTGTACACGTAGAGCGCGCAAGGCCTGCTTTTGAGTATAAAACCGTGCGCGCCGACGTCGGCGTCCTCTTCCCTGCCTATCCCTCTCTGCGGTAGGCAGCGTACTCGGCGGGTCTGACGTTCTCCGAAAGCGAATCGCAAACCATCTGTCAAAATGGTAAGTAAAGGATTTCTCTTGAGGCTGTAGTCCGTTACCTGTATGTCCATCGTGGCTTTCCAGCCGACTATTAAGCCAGTGCTCGGTGTCTGGCCCGATGACTGAGGGAGACGGCGAGACAAGGCGGCCTCTGCACAAGATGGCACCTTTTGTATAGCGACAAGTGCGGTTTCCGCAGCTGGGCAAGTGGGGCAAGTTGAAATCCCTCTATCTCCGCGTCTTTAAAAATGTAAAGTGTAAGTGTCCGGTACGTCGCCCTTCTCGGGGAGCGAGCCGCGTCCCCATTTTCCGTCGATAGCCGGCTTTCGCGTAGCGCGTTATATCAAGCGGCGCTTCTCAGTCCGCCCAGACGTGACGTCACCCCGCTCGCCCGGCGCGCGGATCGGAGCCCCGGGGCCGCGCATTGGGACGCATCGCCGCTTTAATGTGCGCTGAATGCGACGTCCTGGCGTCCCGGCCCCCGCCAGCGCACAGGCCCGCGGGTAGGCGGCTCGGGAGCCCCGCGGCGCCCTTCCGAGACGCCGGCATCGGACACGTGGTCACTGCCGCCAGGCAGCCGCCGCAGTTCCGGCCGCAGGCCGCGCCGTTAACCGTTTTAGTCGCGGCAGTTTTTGCTGTGTTGTCCTTCTGCCGTAATACTTTAATGAAGCTATATGTGGGCGCCTCGCCGGCCCCAGCCCGTAGCTTTAATGTGGCCTTCCCTGTATCTGCACACTGACTTTCCATAAAAGCCGCCACGTATAATGCATCATACATTGGCCGCGTTCCCATTCGATGTGCGATTGCAGACTCTGCCACCCACGCAGTTAGACACATTGATTTTAATATTTTGTATGCTGGGTGACACGGCTGTCATTTTTACAGATTTGTACTGAATGACATGGACATTGCAGTGCTATAGCTGCGGCTTACACGACACAGCTCTGTGATGGCTCATAATACTGCAGCAATATAATATTCAATGGTCTGTAGCTGATTGTGCTCTTCATACCATGTCATAGTTATATTAATAGATATTAATTAGATATTAACGACCAGCATGGTCACCTTTCATGGGGTTGTGTGTGTGTTCTGGAGGATGCCACTGCCTTTGTGTGCTGCTTGCCTCCTGTCGTGGTTTCTCACTGCCGTTGTCAGCATGTGGCATGACCCAAAAATGCTTCTTTCAGGTGAATTTTACCGTAGACCAGATCCGTGCCATCATGGACAAGAAGTCCAACATCCGAAACATGTCTGTGATCGCGCACGTGGACCATGGGAAATCCACCCTGACCGACTCGCTGGTGTCCAAGGCTGGCATCATCGCCTCGGCCCGTGCCGGAGAGACGCGCTTCACGGACACCCGCAAAGATGAGCAGGAGCGCTGCATCACCATCAAGTCCACGTGAGTCTTGGAGGCCGTGCCTGATTGTGCTCTGACATCAGGTCAGGGTATCGATCATCATTCGTGGGTCATACACTGAGATGAGATGTTGTAACCATGGACGCTGGCATGGCATTAGAAAAGCCTGCGTTTATGGTCTTGTTGGTCAAACTGTTAGCGACATTGGTGTAGTAGTGGTCTAATGGTTAGGGAAGCACACTTGTGATCAAAAGATTCCTGGATCGGTTCCCCAACCAGCAAGGTACCGCCCCCAAGCGCTGCTCCCTGCTGAGTTAAATGCAGAGGACACATTTCATTGTTGTGGTGTGTCAACATTGACATGCTTAATCGCATTGAATGACACAATCACCTTCAGTGTGCCACCTTGCATTTCACTGCAGGTTATGGTCTGACTGTACACCTTGATTAAATGGAATCTAAACGTGTCCAGCATTTAAAATGACATTGAGACATGGCTATGACAGACAAGTTCTCAAGAAATTGCCTGTTCTGGTTGTCTTTGGAGATTTCAGTTACATGTGTGAGTATGTAACCCACCAGTGACCACCTCTGATTGTTTCCGACTTCTTTCCCACAGTGCCATTTCTATGTACTATGAGCTGAGTGACAACGATCTGGCCTTCATTAAGCAGTGTAAGGATGGCTCTGGTTTCCTGATCAACCTCATTGACTCCCCGGGTCACGTCGACTTCTCCTCTGAGGTGACGGCCGCCCTCCGCGTCACCGACGGTGCCCTGGTGGTTGTGGACTGTGTGTCTGGTAAGATGGCCTCTTGTTTCTGCTGTATTTGAGGCTTCCTTGCCTTAGACACGGAGCAATTTGTTTCCGTTTCACTTTCAGGATTTGCTTCTGCGAGTCCAATCACTCTTATCTGTATGTGAAATGAAGTTCTTTGATGGTTTGAGCTCACCCGCTAAGCCCACGGTGTGGTACTTCCTCAGGCGTGTGTGTGCAGACCGAGACTGTGCTGAGACAGGCTATTGCTGAGAGGATCAAGCCTGTCCTCATGATGAACAAGATGGACCGTGCCCTGCTGGAGCTGCAGCTGGTGCCAGAGGAGCTCTACCAGACCTTCCAGAGGATCGTGGAGAACGTGAACGTCATCATTTCCACTTACGGCGAAGATGAGGGCGGGCCCATGGGAAACATCATGGTGCGGCTTTTTTGGGTTCTGTTGGGGCTGCTTGCTGGTGGATGATTGCCATAGTCCGCTGTTTATTTACTGGTACAGTTATTGGATTATTAAGCATTTACATTTACAGCATTTGGCAGACCCCCTTAGCCAGAGCGACTTACATAAGTGCTTTAAGACTCTACAATGAACTTTTCCCGATACTAGCTCAATTAAACCCAGGCTATGAATACCATCGGTCTAATGCTCAGTTTGGAAAGGGCTTTTTTTTTTCCTGAGGTTTGCCAGAGTGCTTTAGCATTGCTCTTTCTGCCTCACAGATTGACCCGGTTGTTGGCACCGTGGGCTTTGGTTCCGGTCTGCATGGCTGGGCCTTCACCCTGAAACAGTTCGCTGAGATGTATGTGGCGAAGTTTGCCGCCAAGGGGGAGGGGCAGCTGGGGCCGGCCGAGCGCTGTAAGAAGGTGGAGGACATGATGAAGAAGCTGTGGGGAGATCGGTAAGGGGGCCGTCCCAACTCGCTGCCTGCCTGACAACTTGCAGTCTTCGTGTTTTTGATGGGCGACACCTGGGGGAAAGATTTCGCCAAGTGGGCGTTTGATGTGTAAGTGTCTGTCTGGTACTCTGATCCACAGGTTCTTTGACCCAGCCTCTGGCAAATTCAGCAAGAGCGCCATTGCCCCTGATGGCAAGAAGCTTCCTCGGACCTTTGCTCAGCTCATCCTGGACCCGATCTTCAAGGTGAGGTGTGGAGGGTGACTGAAGTGGAGGAGAGCCCCCGTATCACTAGCACTGCCTGCTTCCAGAGGATGACTTAAACTTTCTTCACTTTGACCTGATTGTTCTGTGATGAGAGCTTTTGATCTGATGAGCATGGCGATGCTACCTGCAAGGGACAGACTCCAGTCCTCGCTGATAAGAACTGGACCATTGGGGGAGACTGAGTCTGCTTTAATGATGGCACCGTGTCACGCACTGATTAGTTTAGTTATCACTGTGGCGCAGTTGGGCCCTCGAGTCTCAGTGTTGGAGTAGGCTTTGTTGTGCAACTTGTAGTAGCTCAAACTTCATGTAAGACTCAGACTTAAAGCCTTATCTACATTAAATCCCTTGGCCATGTGTGCATCTGTCCTAAAATTGAAATGGCTTCCCCTCTCCTCACCAAATTCGCAGGTGTTTGATGCCATCATGAACTTCAAGAAGGAGGAGACGGCCAAGCTCATCGAAAAGCTTGACATCAAGCTGGACGCTGAGGATAAGGACAAGGAGGGCAAGCCGCTGCTGAAGGCAGTGATGCGCCGCTGGCTGCCCGCCGGCGAGGCCCTGCTCCAGATGATCACCATCCACCTGCCGTCCCCTGTCACGGCTCAGAAGTACCGCTGTGAGCTGCTCTATGAGGGCCCCGGTGACGACGAGGCTGCCATGGGTACGCCGCAGTTTACAGTTTTTCTTGGAGGGTGCTTTTGTCTAAGGTGACGGACGAGTGGATGCCACATGAGTATGCGGCTGTCTCGGGGCCGACTTGTGTACGATTGCTGCTCGGCTAAGTTTGTGATGCATGACTAGTAATGTGCTAGCTCTTGCTCAAATACTATGCAAACAAGATTGTTAGAGCTTAAGATGAGGCAGATGGCTCAAAGCATGGTTAGGCCTAGGTTACTCAATGACAAGCATTATCCTAGTTAGGTGAGGATTTAAGTGTTGATGAACTGGAATTATTGCAATTGGATATCTGGAATGTCGATGGTCTTATGTTTGTACTGCGCCTGGGATGTTTTGGGGGTGCTGAGTGATGCCCTTACCTCCCCCCTCCTCCAGGTATCAAGAACTGCGACCCAAAAGCTCCCTTGATGATGTACATCTCCAAAATGGTGCCCACAACTGACAAGGGCCGCTTCTATGCCTTTGGCCGTGTCTTCTCCGGCTGTGTCTCCACTGGTCTGAAGGTGCGCATCATGGGACCAAACTACACTCCTGGAAAGAAGGAGGACCTGTACCTAAAACCGATCCAGAGGTCAGTGTGAATGTCTGCTTGGCAGGGTTTACTCGGTGGTTACGTGGTTGCTTACACAGGCCAGCACCGGTGCAGGATCTGAACACTGCTTGTCTTTGTTTTGTGATGCAGGACCATCCTTATGATGGGTCGCTATGTGGAGCCCATTGAAGATGTGCCGTGCGGGAACATTGTGGGTCTGGTGGGCGTGGACCAGTTCCTGGTGAAGACGGGCACCATCACCACATTCGAGCAGGCCCACAACATGCGTGTGATGAAGTTCAGTGTCAGCCCTGTGGTGAGAGTGGCTGTCGAGGCCAAAAACCCAGCAGACCTGCCCAAGCTGGTCGAAGGCCTGAAACGCCTGGCCAAGTCGGACCCTATGGTGCAGTGCATCATCGAGGAATCTGGTGAGCATATCATCGCTGGAGCTGGAGAGCTGCATTTGGAGATTTGTCTGAAGGACTTGGAGGAGGACCATGCCTGCATTCCACTTAAGGTAAGCAGGAATGTTCGTGGGCATTTCGTGAGGTCCATGAGAGAAATTCTCAGTGCCAGCTTAAGTCATAGTTCTCTGGTTTAATGTTTTCTAAATGTAAGCAGATCACACTGCAAACATGAAATGGCCACAGCTGTTGAAGGTGTAGAAGGGATGTCTCAAGGTGGTTAAACTGAGCAAAGACATTGTTCACTCCTCTTTAGGCTTATTGTGCAGTGCCTGGCAATGACGTACCCATTTTAATGCGCAAGCTTTCTCATTAACAGAAATCAGACCCTGTGGTGTCCTACAGAGAGACCGTAAGCGAGGAATCCGACCAGATGTGCTTGTCCAAGTCCCCCAACAAACACAACAGGCTGTACATGCGTGCCCGGCCCTTCCCCGATGGCCTGGCCGAGGACATCGAGAAGGGTGATGTGACGGCACGACAGGAGCTGAAGGCTCGTGCCCGTTACCTCGCTGACAAGTATGAGTGGGAGGTGACCGAGGCCCGTAAGATCTGGTGCTTTGGTCCTGATGGGACGGGACCCAATGTCCTGGTGGATGTGACAAAGGGAGTGCAGTACCTGAATGAGATCAAGGACAGTGTCGTGGCTGGTTTCCAGTGGGCGACCAAGGAGGTGAGTTTGGGCTCTTTCTTGTTTTTAACTTGTTTGGAAAATCCTAAAACTTATTGCTAAGTGGGTTAGCTGGGAAGTGACTGGTCCTGCTTCCTACTGTTTTAGATCAGCATTATTGGGCTGTAGCTGTTGTGGGGCTGGGTTTAGCAGTTTGGTGATTAGTTGCCTGGTCCTTTTAGGGTGCCCTGTGTGAAGAGAACATGCGCGCCATTCGGTTCGACATCCATGACGTGACTCTGCACGCGGACGCCATCCACCGTGGTGGCGGTCAGATCATCCCCACGGCCCGCAGAGTGCTCTATGCTTGCCAGCTCACTGCCGCTCCACGTCTCATGGAGCCCGTCTATCTGGTGGAGATCCAGGTCCGTGCCCCTCGCCGGTAGGGATTCCTTCTGAGAGCGGTGCTTCATCGCGGCTCTGCTTTAACCGCCATATTGCTCCCTCTGCAGTGCCCAGAGCAGGTGGTCGGTGGAATCTATGGTGTACTGAACAGGAAGCGTGGACACGTGTTCGAGGAGTCCCAGGTGACGGGCACGCCCATGTTCATCGTCAAGGCCTTCCTGCCTGTCAATGAGTCATTTGGTGAGTTAACCCAACCCGCCCCCCCTCACTCCACCATGCCCTGAAGTGCCTTTGCTTGTGACACATATGGACTATGTATTTAGAACCGCTTGCCCCTCCACACAGGTTTCACAGCAGATCTGCGCTCCAACACTGGGGGGCAGGCCTTCCCGCAGTGTGTGTTTGACCACTGGCAGATCCTCCCCGGCGACCCCAGCGACGCTACCTCCAGGCCCGCTCAGATTATTGCAGAGACCCGCAAGCGCAAGGGGCTGAAAGAGGGTATCCCAGCTCTGGACAACTACTTGGACAAACTGTAGATGTCATTTCATTCTCCCTTCCCTCAACCCCTCCCTCTTTCCTCCTGTTCAATCTGAGTGATGGACTGGACTGTACCATACATGGCCATCAGAACATTTGCCAACTTGCAAACTGACTTCATCAGTTAATGGAAAAAATAAACCAATAAATTCCAGATTGGATATTAATGTTTGTTTGAATTCAGTGGGTTAGTTTTCAAGTGAGTGCTTTTCCTCATTGGTGGGATGTAACACAGATACCGGTCACTTCATATTCAAGGGATATCGGCCAAGGATTGTCAGGGCCATTTATACCTGTCCTTTAAAGCTTAATAGACCCCTTCATCGGTGACTTTTTTTTTTTTTTTTTTTTTTCCCCCCTCCCTTCCTCCCCCCCCCTCTTGTTCGCAGAGCAGCCCAGGCGTGAGGGCTGGGCTTGGTTGAGCCCCCGGGGGGGGGTTTAGTCTGGTGGGT
>JAODKM010000042.1:13238370-13260385 GCA_026780845.1 Petrocephalus sullivani
TTTATATTCTGTACGCTGGTGCTGGATCAGAGAGGCTCTTTGTGGTGCACCACAAAACCTTGCAACTAGGACTACAACTGTAGATAGGCCGTTGGGTAATTGGGCATCACTCAGACTTGGGAATAGCCAATGGAACAACCACGAAGGGACTCGAACCCTCAATCTTCTGATCCGAAGATTGACGCCTGTTTCGGTGAATATCTCCTACCTTGTTCCGAGGAGTTCCGCGGTCCATGACAGGACCACTTTAAGAAGTTTTTGAGGTTTTCTGTTCCTGAAACCCTCATTAATATATTGGTTCGAAATACGAGAAATGACACTTTAAGGAATATGTCTGAGCAAGCAGAAACTGCACAGGACGGATACTTGATACCCAGCTAACAAAATAACGTCCCCAGGACATCCTCTGAACGACCCCTAGATGTTTTTTTTGTGGAGTCCTTTAAACATCATTCGGATGTTCATGGGACGTCCAGTGACTTTAAGGGAACATTGATTCCTTATTCTGGCCAGGCTATTCATTGTTTACTACAAGCTAAATTAAACCACATGACATCCTATCAGGTATTGTTTAAGTAGCAAAAGAACAACACCAGAAATTATTGAACGTGTTAATCCTATTTGTATATTTGTAAAAATATATATTTACCTTTTATAAATCATTTTTTAAATTTACATTTTAAGTTTGTGCCCGTGTGTCTCATTCTTCGTTCTTAGTCAAAAGCTATAAGAAAGCTTATTTATTTCTATCAAATACTGAAAATATCTGAATACCAGTCAAAAGCTGTTTTTATAAAATCAGTAACATATATTTATGAACATTGTTTTTCTAAAAACACTATCCTGCCTTCTCCCCAACAATAACATAACATCACTCCCCTTTGGAAGTAGTCTTTCTAGGTTTTAGTGAGATAATGAAACATGTTCAAAATCATAGATATTGAGGAAAATGTCCATTTATTTTTCCTACAGGGAGTGAGATATCAGCGTAACACCTCTGGGTCACTCTGATGTTGGAGATAGGAATCTATTACATCTTCTATTTAATTAAAATCACAAAAGTTTAGACTAATCGAGTTCACTTTCTCCACTAATAGCACGTCCTGTTCTGTAATTTTTACTGAGTTCGATAAAGGCAGGTTTTGTCTCATATATGAACCAGCACGCCCTCTAGTGGCACAGAAGTGCACCTTATGGCAACTGCATTCATGCAGCCTTGGTAAATGAGACCTATTAGACTTATTTTCAGTGTTCGTAATTTTATTTTGGGAGTCTACTATTAAAGATGAAAAATAATCTGTTTTCAGCATTCCAAACACACATCTATTCACCCTCTGCCTGAAACGCTCCATTAGAGCACCCATGTCTTTAAACCCCACCCACATGAGCCCAGTGTGTTCTGATCGGTCAGTTTGCGGGCACATACACGTTCTTACCTTGTCTTGCAGTCTGCAGACAGCTCCTTCTTTCCTGAACAGCTGTAAAAACGCCTTTATTTTTAGACCTTTGTACTTTTCATACTATCAACCAAATATGGCACGGTGGTTAGCACTGTTGCCTCACATCTGTAGGACCAGCGTTCAAGTCTCTGCTGTGGAGTTCGCATGTTCTGACCTTTGTCGTTGTACTCCTGCCCCCACAGTCTAACAAAATGCTGAGGTTAAATAGAATTACCGAATGGTGTGTGTTTGCCCTGCAACAGGTTGCTCCCTGCCTTGTAACCATTGGCTCTGAACCAACCTCCCCCCCCATGACCTTAAATAGAACAAGTGGTGTCACAAAATGGATGGAGTTACTTTAGTCTTGTTGGTCAAAATGGATTATGTAGTTTTCCATTGTAATAACTGTACACCCAAACCTATATATATATATGTGATTGTCATGTTAACTACCACATGCAAAACAATTCACCGAACACTCAGAATGGTTCAAGGATACATTCAATAAATTGCAGTGGTACAGCATTGTTGTATTTTTGATTCCCATAGTACATGATTTTTTTGCCATTATGTTGTTGCTGTGCTGTGTGACTTTTTTGTGTTGCTATTATACTGTCTTTAGATCTAAATGTATATACAGTATGCATGTGAATATTTTCTATTGCCAGTGAACTTTACATACACTCACAATGATGAAACTGCTGGTGTGTTTGATATAAATGAGTATCAGTTTGCTAAATGTCAGTCAATGACAGTAAGAAAGTGGGAAATGACAATCATTTAGAGGGGCATACTTACACTGACATACTGACAATATATCCAAGTATTTTCTCTCTCATGGTTAAAAATGTCAAAGGTACTGTTTACTTTGATGGCACTGACCACTGGGGACATTGATATTCAAAGTTCTGCTGGAGGTCTATGTTGAAGATTTTTCTGACGGGGGTGAAGCCAGACGCTCCCTACACACCTTCACTATCCATGTGGGTCTACTGGCTCTATCCAGCATCGTCTCTCGCCCTTGGACCCAGCTCACCACCAGGTGATCACTTGACAGCTTAGCTCCTCTCTTCACCTGAGTGTCAAAAACATCCTACAATACAATTCTAAAAAAAAATCAATCATCGAACTGCGGCTTAGGGTGCTCTGGTGCCAGGTACACTTATGAACACCCTTAAGCTTGAAAATGGTGTTCATTATCGACAAATGGTGGTTAGCACAGTCCAATAACAAAGCACTGCTCAGGTACAGATCAGGCAGACCATTCCTCGCAATCAGACCCTTCCAGGATTCACTGTTGAACTCCACCATACTGGCACTGCAGCTTTAAGCAGACCCACACCAGCCCGGCGCTTCTCACCATGGGCAACTCCAGAGTGGAATACAGTCAAGCCCCTCACCAGGAGTGTGGTACCCGAGCCGTGCATTGAGGTGATCCTGACCGTATCTAGTTAGTTTCTCTCTACCTCCCACACCAGTTTAGGCTCCTTTCCCATCAGAGGTTACCGGTGCACCTCAATAGATTAGAATATCATCGAAATGTTAATTTATTTCAGTAATTCAATTCAAAAAGTGAAACATATATAGATTTATTTTTAGACCAATAAAAATATTTTTAATACAGAAATGTTGGCCTACTGAAAACTATGTCCATGCATACTCGATACTGGGTCAGGGGTCCTTTAGCATGAATTACTGCATCAATGCATTTATATTTACAGCATTTAGCTGACCCTCTTATCCAAAGTGACCTACATTGCCCAATTACAGGGAATTACAATGTCCCTGTGGCAACTTGGAGTTAAGGGTCTTGCTCAGGGTCCCTTTGGTGGTGGATGGGATTTGAATTGGCAACTTCTTAGTCTATAACCTGAGCCTCATACCACCCAGCCATCAGGATCCCCAATGCAGTGTGGCATGGAGGTGATCAACCAGTGGCACTGCTGAGGTGTCATAGAAGCCCAGGATGCTTTGATAGCAGCCATCAACTCGCCTGCATTGCCGGGTCTGGTGTCTCTCAGCTTCCTCTTGACAATACCGCATAGATTCTCTATGGCAGGGGTGCCCAATACGTCAATCGCAATCAACCAGATTGCACAACATTCAAATTTTTTCTTTTCTTTTGATGTTAGCCCATCACCTATCCTCTCTTTGCATTTGCCACTTGATTGGCAGAACGGGTGGCCAGTCTGGTGTTGCATCAAACTTTGTTGCGTTAGGTTACAGTTACATCCACTTAGATCTCGGCTCTTCTAACGTATTTGGAAGATCACACGGGTCACCACGCAGAAAACATGAATGCATTGTGAGCTAATGCAAAACTGCAGCGAGCAAAGTGACCCAGCTAGCCTTCCAATTTATATCTACTACAAAAATATAAACAATGAATGGGGGAGCCGGACCAAGTAAGGAACCATAAATCTATTGGATTGTATTGTGCTGTAAGGGTCCATGCAGTGACACAGGACTCGCCAACCTTTATATAGTAATCATTTTGACTTGGCCATTTTAAAGTGTGGACACCCCTGCTCTGTGGGGTTTAGGTCAGGCGACTAGGCAGGCCAATCAAGCACAGTGACACCATGGCCATTAAACCAGGTACTGGTACTTTCAGCATTGTGAGCAGGTGTCAAGTCCAGCTGGAAAACTAAATCAGCATCTCCATAAAGCTTGTCAGCAGAGGGAAGCATGAAGTGCTCTAAAATTCCATGGTATTTCCTGGTGGAGGGTGTCAATGACTTGTCTTCTGGACAACTGTCAAGTCAGCAGTCTTCCCCATGCTTGTGCAGCTGATTGAGCCAGACAGACCATTTAAAGGCTTTGGAGGGGTTTTGAGTTAATTGAATTGAGTTAATGAACTGGACTGGAGTGCGGTACCATGAGTCTACAATATTGAACTTTGTCACAATATTCTAGTTTTCTGAGATACTGAATTCTAATTAGCTGTAAGCTATAATCTAAATGAAAAGAAATACATACTTGAAATATATCATTGAGTGCAATACATCTAATATATGGGTTTCACTTTTTTAATTGAATTGCTGAAATAAATTAACTGTTCAATGATATTCTAATCTATTGAGATGCACCTTTACATTGCATTATATTATATTCTGCCTAAAACCAGCTTTTTTTTAGCTGACAAATCGGTCCCTGCCTTCAACTGGCACCCGATTTAAACTATACCCGAATTCCACGGCCCTTCCTGCAGGTACTGGGCACACAGAAGGAGGGACCCATAGTGTCCTTTTGGGTTCTACCTGACTGTGGCCAAAAGGTAGAGGCGCAGCTATCTGGCACACATGAGCCCCCCCCCACCACCACAATTGAAGTGGATATTTATGGAGGATTTGTAATTAATTATACATGATCAATTTACCTTACAGTAAATCCATTTGCGTGTACTATAACAGCAGGGTTTAAATAAGTTTTGTTATACATTATACCGAATGTGATTGCATCAGTTTAATAAAGAACATAGATGTCCCATTTAACTATGCCTTTAAGTATACCTATCATTTGTGGCACTGAAAATTCACAACTTCCCCAAGGACAAACATTTTAGATTTAAAAAAAGGAAAAAAATTTATTAAGGCATAAAAATAATTTTTTCTTAAACCAAAGACAGCCAAAATAATACAATTGTTCTGCTCTGAGGTTACAAGGTTTATAAATTTGGAAAATAAAATATATTTGTTTTAAAATTTCTTCAATAATTTTACAAATTGCCAACAGGTTGTTCATGGGCATCAAAAGAAATGAATATAAATGGTCACATAATCTGGGATATTTATATCATACAAAGTAAATTACGTAAAAAATGTGAAACTGTCAGCTATTGCCTTGCAGCATAAAAGCATGCAATTTGACTTACAAATAACACATATTTAAAAATATAACTGCCCTTGAATACATCACTAAAATCCCAGGACATTTATCTGGAAATTCAGAATTAACCCTTTTCTAATGAGAAACTTTTGGTTCATCTTTAAAAAAAAAAAATTAAAATCAAAAAGTGTTTCGGACCGAATGTCTCCGTCTCACAGAAGGCAGCCACATACCTAAAAACCTACCCTACAAAACTCTTTAAAGCAATTTTAAGCCTCCAGGCCAGAGATTCTTTTACAACTTCCAATAGCCCTGGGTCAACCAAGTAAGGCATCACACAAAAGCCAGTTCAGTGGAGACAACATACACCACATCTGAACAATGCGTCTTTTTACCCGCCGCTTTGTGGGAAACAGCAGGACCACGAAGACCAAGTAACACTGCCTCCAGCAAGCCTCTGGAAAGCCTTCCCTCACCTCATAAAAGAGCATTAACAAAGAGTACCATGATTTGCTGTACATGTCCCTGGAATGAAGATGCACAAAATGACAGGTTTTAGTAGACGTGAACCACAAAGGGCATGCATCCAGTCCGCAATGACATGTACCCCGTGTTAAAGCCATCCTTTGTACAATGCACACTTTCAGGATGAAATTCTACTCTTACGGCAAAAGCCTCTAATTTGACTGCAAACAAGATGTCTGTTTATACAAAGTAGCAAACTTAGGGGAGTCTTCATTTTACCAGAGATGCCAGTAAATACTATACATTATTTGAAGAAGGAAAAAAAAAAAAAAGTCAATATAAACAACAACCATACTGATGACATTTTGCTCAATGAATTCGACTCTGGGGGGGATTCCAATGCAATACATACAGTTATAGTTACTTAAAAGACCCATTCAAAAAGTAGTTTAAAAAAAATTTCAAAGATTACAATGAATTATCAATTCACTTTGCTTGCAATTCAGGAGTATACATACAGATCTATAAGTTCTACTCGTTTGGGGCAACTACTTTTTCGTAGAAACATTCATACATTAACACCTGTTGATAGTAATGCTTTGGGTTTCTGGAAGCCCTGCATGGTCTAGCTGCCACATTAGGTTCTGCTAGTAATTCTCATTTTTTCCCCACAATGACTGAATGGCAACTGCAGGAACACCTGAACCACCCTAGGAAGGAGATAGCCCTTGCTTAAATGGTGTTATGGCTTGTCTGGTGCCCACACAAGCTTTCCCTGCAGAAAACTGGGGCAACCAAAAGCTGGACTATAAGTGGATTCCCTAGAACAGCATTTCCCAATTCGGTCCTCGCCGACCCACAGACAGTCCACATTTTTGCTAAGGTTGGGAAATGCTGCCCTAGAAGTCCTCACACTATGAACCCACCAGCTATCTTTAACCAAGATCCAGGGTGACCCAGATAATAATAATAAAAAAAAAAAAACGTAAAAAGTAAACCGGTAATCCATACAGTCCCCAGATTTTAATATCAGCGCAGAGAGAAGTGAGGTTCCTTGTGTGTCACCTACTGAGACCCATCTGCAGTGCATAAAAAAATGATCAATTCAGATGTCTATGATCTTCCAAAAAAACACATGTAAACTGACACAAAACCAACGTTCCCCCAAGTACCTAAAAGTGTTAGTTATCTTGTGCCCCTGAACGTAAAAGCAACACCTCTGGGAGAATTCCACTGCATGAAACGTGCTTAAAATGTGCAAGGATTTAATAAAATCTAAATAAATATATATTTATATATAAATTATTAGTTTAAAAGGCTGCACATTGATTTGCTAATGAATAAGCAGCAAATTTCTCCTGGATGATGTACGCAAGTTAACAAATGGAAGAAAAAGAAATCAAAAATCAAGCCAAACAAATTTGGTAGGCAGCCTGACTTTTGTTCCACTAGGATATCTTAAGGACTGGTTCACCACGGAAAAGCACAGCATCTGGTAGCTCCTGCTAGGATCCAGGACACTAACTCACCAAGTAAAACGTGAAGCTCAGAGAATTAACGGCAAAAAGCTGAAACACTCATGGTGGTCAATCAGATTGCTTGACAGCTTACATGCGAACCCTACTACAAGTCATGGATTATGTTTTCTGTGTAGTTATATCAATATTGAATAATAAGTTTTGGTCAGATGTGCGCGACTGTGCCAAGTTAAATGTCGCTATACACAAGCGCAACAAAAGTGACAAGATTATGGCTGTACCCAAAGGTCATTCCAAGAAGCCCGCAATACACATCAACCGTCTGTCGAACAACAAGCACTTTCAATTTCTACTACACCTGCACTACTAGTACAAATACTGGAAATTTCTAACTTCCCCTTAGTACAGGTCAACATGATATCAAGTAAAACATTTATACAGGATAGAACTCTTTAAAAAAATATTTTACCAAAACATTTGATTATTTTCCACTTAGGAATTAAATTTGAAAAAAAAAAAAAATGTAAGAAGTGCATCAGACCTTCACAGCATAATTGAAAAAATAGCTCCAAGTAACAAAATTCTCTACTGAAATTTTTGGGTGAAATACCTGCAGAGATCTGAAGCAAGAAAAAAAAAAAAACCTAAATGAAGGACAGCAAAAATGGCAAAAAGACAAGAAAGACGCCTGAAGGAAATAAGACATTGGGCATTTGCACCCAAAAATTCTACTGTGAAACTTTCTATAGAATGATCCACCAATCACATCAGGCAGCATTGCTTATCGTTAACATTATTATGATGAAGAATAGTATCATTTGTATAACAACAGTTTTAGTGTCATAGCTAAAATGGTCTCAGATCCCTCCTACAGCGTGTTCACAGCTTACGTGCAGCAGTCGTTCCGTTAGCGGTAGACTTTCAAATGGCTCCCTCTGCTGGACACCAAGAGAAGATGCGCATGCACTGTGTGACAGGAGATTGACACTCTGGGCACTCTGGATTGGAGGACTGACAGATCTGCCCAGCACAGTCCATGCAGAAGAGGTTGTGTCCACATGGCACCAAGGCGGCTGTCACCTCACTCTCAAAACACACGCAGCAGTGCTTGGCAGACCCCCCCGCCACCACAGCTCGACCTCTCGAGTGGCCCAGCGGCCCTGGGGCCGTAACCCCACCCTCAGAATCAGTGGGGGAACCGCCAGAGCAGGAGGAATAGCCAGTGGTGCTACCCCCGCTGCTGCTGCTGGCGGCAGAGAAGCAGGTGCTTGCGCCACCAGCCTGGAGCCAAGAGAGGGCGCCGAGCGGGTCACTCTGAGCGCGACGGGGCAGCGGCTGTTCCAGGGGGGCGGAGTCGCAAGGCAGGGTGGGTGACAGGCACGGCGTAGCCGCGTCCCCACTGAGGGCCCCGCTGTCACGCCGTTGCTGGGGTCCACTTGCAAGCGGAGCCCAGATGTTGGCACCGGCGAACTCGAAGCCGAGCTCCTCAGCAGACTGGCTCACCGAAGCACCATTGGACTCCCCGTTGAAGCCGAACTTGCTACTTGCGCAAAAAGGGCTTGTTGGGCCGCTGGCCTCAGGCGCCCCGCGGGGCGCGCTGGAGTGCTCGGGGCTCAAACTACCGTTGTGGAAAGAGCCTCGTGCCCCCTTCCTGCTCGAGTTGCGCAGGGGGGCAGCCGAGGTGGGCAGGTGCCTAGACTTGGACCACAATGGGACACCGAGGCCCAAAGAGCCGAGTCCCTCCAAGCTGACATCAGTACCATTGGTGTGAAAGTCGGTGTCGCCCTGCAGGTTGATGAAGGCACCGGTGCGCAGTGTGATGTGTGTCTCGATCTCCTCCCGGGCCCTGTCCACGTTCTCAGGCATGCCCGTCACCTCAAAGACCGGGTCCTTCTCCCGACTCGGCGTAACTATGTAAGTGTGTGTCTGTTGCTGGATGCGCTTGATAGTAGCCCCCTTGGGCCCCACCACCAGTCCCACCACGCGATAGGGCACTCGCACCTGGATGGTGGTTTGCCCTGGCAGGTTGGGGGGCCCCGACAGACTTCCTCCCGTCCCCGTAGACCCGGCCTTGCAGCGGGATGCACGGATCATAGAGAAATGCTCGGCCGCGGACAGAATCTCACACTTGGCCATCTCCACGTCCTCCCGGCGCCCTGTCACAATAAACACCGGCTCCTCTCCCCGAACTGGGGTCTTAATGTAAGTGTTGGTCTTTGCACGTAGAGCCTTGATCTTGCAGCCTAGCAGAGAGGAGAATTAAAATCACAAAATAGAAAATTACAGAACGGGAAAAGGCAAACCATACAGCCATCAATGCCATATCAAGGTAAAGTCAGTACAGTACATTTAATGTATGCTTGTCTAAGAACTATAGGAGAGGCGTCACAAAACAAACGTGACACATACGGCTAAGAGGCTATGATAATGGGCATGAAAAAAAAACATTTTCACAGAAATAAAATATTAACATGAGCACCACGCATATGGTTAAGACCATATTAGGCGCACTGTCTCTTTAAGGATACGGCTGATACCAGACAGCCAATACAAAGCATAGTGCGTGATGTCATCACAGGAAAAAGCATGGCATTTTCAAACAAAGAACAATGCCACAGCGCTACCATAAAAATAACTACAAATAATAAGCACACGGGGGCTAATTAAGTAGGTCTGATGAGTCAATATCAAACCCAAGAGACGGTGCTCTAAAGCCACGCACCCCAGTCCGGATGCCAGCGCTGCCCGCCCACAGTATCGGCGATATTTAACACTGAATAAAATATGCAAGCTAAAGTGGATTCAACTCTGTTCCAACAACAAAGGGAATTAGACACAAATGAGTAATGACTAAGTTGATACCGCCGTCTTATATAACCGCCGTCGGACACTTATCGATACCCAAACACCAAGCCTGATGGAGGAAGGCGCCAATCACCAGGCAAGAGGAGGTGCCATTTTTATCACGCCGGCCCGATTGGCACGTCGCAGGTACCGTGTTATGATCGCGACAGGTTTGTGTCACGATATTATCGGATTCACATAACCGCCCCCAATCCATCAAAACAACAGGGTTACAAAACTCGTCACGGCGCCTGTTGTCAGATGCGGCCATCAGCATACCGCGGGGGAACTAAAAACGTCCTGCAGCAAAAACAAAACGCAATGCAAAAAAAAAAAGAAACACACACACCCGATCTTGCAAACGAACTCACTTTAAAACTTTATTATTATTATGTGGGCAAGGGGACGAAGAAGCGGGCCGTAAGTTCGCAGAAGTAGCGGGAACTATCTGCCGCAGCCATGAACAAAGAGCCGCAAATAAAGTGCGGAAAACTGCGCCGAGGCCCGCCACAACCGACCGCTTCGTTAGACAAAGCAGCCCAAACTCATCCTTACACACCGGCTCGATCGCGCACTCCGGACGGGCATTACATCCCTCACCTTGTCTCCCCACAATCTCCGCGACGTGCTCCGAGCTGGGGACGGGGACGCACTCGGTCATATTAACGCTCCTCTTCCTGCCACAGCCGGCCTCCATGGGCTGACTATGCGAGCCGACCATGTGGTATCCAGCGGGGCCGTAGTATTCCGGGGAAGGGGAGCAGGAAGCCGGGGATCCGAGCGAGCCGGCGTCGGCGGCGTGCTCCAGCAGCGCCACACCGACGTATCCCCCTCCTACGCCGTTGCAAACCTCGGAAATGGGGCCCGCGGCGTCGGGGGAATCGCCGAGGCCTCCGCCGCCACAGTCCGCCTTCTCCATGAGCGATAGCCGGTCGAAGGCAAATCGCAGCGCCTCCCGATGCTGTCCGTCCGCCGGCTCCGAGTCGGCTTCCCCGGTGAGGCTCACCAGCATCTCCCGATCCATAAGCTCCGGGTGGAATATGGGACTAGGCATGGCGCGCACGTCCGAACATGAGCCTCCGGGCAGAGTCGTGCTTAGCCTTCCCCCAAAGCGAGTCCTGTAAAATCGGCCAGCACACAAACAAGCGTTATTTGTTTGCCGAGGTCCGTCAGCATGCAGCCCCGTGCCTTCGCACGCACCGCGACGCCGCTTATCGCCAGCAGTCCCCAACTGCTCGCTAAGTTTTGCGCATTGTTCCGGCCGATCCGGCACCGTAAGCCGAAACTCCCGGCTCGCCGGCGACGCCGTTCCACACACATTTAGAGCATCCGACTTACCGGCTATCTAAGCTGACAACTGCGACGTCAAAAGCAATGCAAGCGCGAAATAAAAGTGATCGGCACTTCCATCTCGCATGTATCGGGTGTCCCCCCGCACTCCGGCTAATCACGCTGCCGCTGCCTTTGTTTGGGAGAAGCGCAGCTTTCCGCCGATCGAGCCGCCAGTCTAGCTTAGGAACTCCAAGTCGCACTCCCTAGGTAACGACCCAAAGACGCTTCCGCGCACCCTTCCTCCGTGGCAGGAATCTTTTTATTTTAGGTGCCACCGTCCTGGACGCGGATGCTGAAACAGCGCGCTAGCTAAGCCTACGATTAAGGGGGGCAGAAGGAAAGCTTTCAAATCTGTAGCACAAGAACTGGAAAATGACCTAAACCCTCCCCTTACACGCGTTGCCAGTGCTTTTATATGCCATGATCCTACTCACAATTCGGAGCAGCCTCGGTGTTTTGGTGCACACGTGAACCCGTCTAGGCTGCGGCTTCCCCGCTTTCCGCTCGCCACCTTTGTCTCGCCAGGATGCACGCCGCTCTCCCCGTTCGCCCGCACGCACCAATGACGTCACATGCGACACCACAGCGGGTTCAAAGGTCACGGGACGCGCACCGCGTCACACGTGGGGAGTTTGTAGCGGTGTAGTTTGTGCTGCCCTTTCTGTCGATGTCCCAGTCTTCGATTCATTTTTCTATATACCTGTTTGGCTGAATGTTTTTTTTTTAAACATGACTTATTACAGTTGTATTAGGCCAATTCGGGGTTTCTTCAGTACTCACGAGTTTAAGGGTTCTGTGTCCTAAGGCACAAAAAAGAATTCTAAATACGGTCTAAATCCTTTTGACGACAAACATCGAGGCTTATATTGTCGTGAAGCTTCAAGGCCAAAATGAGCATAATAAAAAAAAAAACTAATCAGCTCTCACCTCGATGATGGCTTTTAGTCCAACATTATCACCTCCTTGTACTGTATATTTTTTTGTGTGTACTGTTCAGGTACAGTTACTGTGTGTCCGTGTTTGATTTCTAGGAATTATAGTAAATCAGAATCACATTCAATAAAAAATCTGCTAGAAGCGTTTATTGCAGAGTGTAATATAAGCATTGGTAAATTTCAGGCCCTCTGGTTAGTGTTCATCTCTGGAACTGAAAATAATTCATTTTAATAAAATATCTAGCAAAAGTGGTTTATTTTCTATTCAGCCTCCATATATAGACACATTACCTTTAGAATAGTTGCATAAATAAAGTTTTTTTCCTGATAATTAAATCTTAATCGAAAATATCTGCATCCAAAGACTGAGTAATATGCATTTATCAAATGATTCTTACATATAGTTTCTAGGAAAGAACTGATATTCTGAACTGATATAAGTCAAGATTAACAGCTGAATCCGTTGCATCACTTATCCATACATGTTCCATAAACCCTTATCTTGTATAGGATATGGCAAGCCTGGAGTCTATCCCAGGCATCACAAGGCAGGGGAGAGTGAATAGGATACTTTCTTTTAAGTGGGCAAACACACACTGTTTCATGTATCTACATGTGTTTGAAATACCATGCAAATGTCATGTACCTAGAGCTGGGGGCTGGAATCAAACTCACAACTGTGCAAGGCTACAGTACTAACCACTGAGAAACTGGGCTGTCCCCTCCAAGCTCAGTCAAGGAAAACCAAATCTTATGCAACACCAGGACCTGGAACATTGACTTCTGAAGTCTCTCATTAATGGTTATGACTCAAGTGGCTTTATTTCTGTATTGCAGGATTCAGAAGGATACTGAGCTGAAGAACCAATCAGCACTTGGCGGTGAGTTGGATTCAGCCCATGTGAAGGAGGCCAGATGGATATTTGTACTGCTGATAGAGGTTGTACTCCTGAAGAATGTTTGTTGTGCCAATAACCTGGGCCTGATTAAGTCATCACAGAACACTAGGCAGACCATCTTCTGAGGTCCCCCACTCTTTTGTCTACACCTAAACATTTCAATTTGATGGTTTTGATTGTGTTATAATTTACATGAGATTATGTATATGAATAGGTAGGTCTCACAGCTGCTGGTCCAGATCAATTGAGCAGAATGTGTCCACTTTTTAATACTTCAATTTAATTAATATTATCTGATGGCAAGTTCTGGCTATAGCTTATCAGAATGTACCATGTTAATAATTTACTGAAAAATGTATTTTCAATTGGTTGTGGATACAGGCAGCTTCCTTGTTGTTGACCTCAGATAACAGAATGGGCCAAAGAATAGTTGAAGTTTGCACAAATATACCAATTAGTTTCACAAATGTGCAAAACATTTGCATAAATAAGAACATGTAGTTGGATTGCACTGTTGCCTCATGCTTTCTGGATAATAGGTTCAAACCCTAACTTGTTTTTTGAGCTTGTCATGTCTACCTGGCCTTGTGCACCATCCTGCATAAGACCCAATTTTTACATAAATCCCTATACATTCCCCCCCCCCCCCCCACAAAAACTACAGCGGCGTGTGCAGTGTGTAAAGGTGCACAATTTCATTTATGTAAAAAACAGGAACACAGATTATAGTAAACCTTTATTACAAAGTTTCTTTATGTATACAAGTTTTTAAAACAAGACATTGGGTATGTTTATTAAAAATGGCACATTTATTGCTACATTACTGTTATATACAGGACAGTTCAATAACTAGATTATATTTATATATATAATATAAAAATAAAAACAGGGTCTGAGGCACTCTGAGAACAGTTGTGTCCTCAATGGATGTGAGATGGCCAGGTTCCACTTCAGTGTATTTACACTGGAAAGGGCAGAAGGGTTACTGGTGCATTCCATTCAAATTCATTCCCACATTGACAGAATGCAACTTGACACACATGGACGTTTCGAGAACGCTGGCTGCGCACACAGGTTCAAGCTTAGCTGCATCTGCCAAACTTACTACTCCGGCATTTTAAAGTCAATATTTTGGCAGCTGGCTACACAAAGATCAGAGGCCATTTGTGTCACTGACAAGCACCTGGAGTGTGCAAAAGCAAGTGTTGCTTTTCACGTTAAAACGATCTAGAATTCCATTTTAGGTCATGTTGCAGAGTGAATTCATAATTAACAATTACAATGCAATACATCTCAGTGGCCTGTATGTCTGGCTACAACTCAGCCCCCCCTAACATTTTCCAGTTACAGGTACATGACCCAGAGCAATTCCAAGTAACTGCTTTGAAAGAGGAAATGACAAATCACACCTTTTCCAAGATGCACCTCAGAACCTCTCTGACAATAGAATGTGTTCTTTGACTGGCACACAGCAAGGACTGTGCAGCACGGGCAACAAAGATCTGGATGAAGCTAGCAGAAGTCACACCTATGATTGCAAGAACACACTGAAATGTGTAACACTGTCCACGTGTCACTGTAAATGAACGGGAAGAAAAGTAAAAACCCACCACACACACCAAGGAGCATGCCAGTTCAAAAAGATCTTATCTACAAACTATGAGCCCTACCCTCTACAATCAGTCGTGTAACATGGCAATCTCTTGTAAGTATAAACAGTGCCGTGAGTTGCACTCACCTTTTCACCACTGAAGCTCAAAACAGGAAAGAGGGTACCTGATTAAAATGATGACGCAAAACCTGAATAGTGTCAGACATTGGGGTGGGACAGGGCTCTGCTCCAAGTATGCAATGCGTTTGAAATGCAATGATGGACATGGTTCTCTCAAAATACAACTTGTGCGAAGTGCCCCCAAAACTAAGAATAATAACCACACATTTATGAAATATTACAACACCAAGGGCAGGGGGAGGGGGGCAGAGTGAGGAAACATTTAGGCACTGAGGTATCACTCTCCAGTTTCATGTCTGGCCACATTACCTAACATCTGTTGCTTTCATTTAAAGTTTTACAAACCTTAAAATTAACAGATGCAGGTGGTCATTATCCACTTGGCTCTCGCCTGCGGCAAGATGACCAACAGCCACTGAGCCTGGAGCGTTCATGCTTCCAGTCTGATGCATTAGCCTCCCTTGGCCCACTGTCAGCATACACTGTTAATGCACGGATAGTTTCGGCAACCATACAGAAGACTGGGCATATTTACAGGAGCAAACACCTGCCTATTTGAAACATCAATTTGCATCATACATTCACAAAACCAATTGCATAT
Source organism: Petrocephalus sullivani (assembly GCA_026780845.1). Taxonomy (NCBI): domain Eukaryota; kingdom Metazoa; phylum Chordata; class Actinopteri; order Osteoglossiformes; family Mormyridae; genus Petrocephalus; species Petrocephalus sullivani. The sequence goes on from JAODKM010000042.1 coordinate 13,253,924, forward strand.
GTAATATCATCCATTGACTCCTCACATTCACCGTGTAGAGAATTTTACCCCTTTTCTTGAAATAGCAAATCAACACACACCCCAAGTTGACATTTAAACACCTTTCAATAGGGAAGCAGTTCATTCATTTTCCTGAAGGTGATTTTGATTGCTATATATTCCACTATATAACCTCAAATCAATTTTACCATTTCCAACCCAGCCCATTAAACTATATCAAGCTGTATGCAAGTACTTAATTCTGCAGGAAAACAGTGCTATTATAGCCATTGTAAATTGTGGTAGTAGTTCCTTAATTTCCCTGCATCTTACCTTATTCCGTTTGTTACAATATCCATTGTAAAATACATTTGATGCAATAAAGTTTATGAAAGCAAGAGCATGCTTTGTTTTGCTAGTGGGAGGCTGACCAATACTGTTCCATTGCAAATCAAAACTGATCAATGAAAGCCACCCTGTCTAGGAAGCCTATGCAGAAGTTTCGCTCCTTTGACATCCTGGGAATCCTGGTGCACATGGCCAGGCTGCTTTCAGGGCCTTTTAGCTGAAGTCCTCCCACTTCTAAACTCCAGAAGACCACCTCGTCCTTTGGAAGCTGAAGTTGTTTTGGAGCTGTTTGTCAGTCTGATGAGTATTCCTGCCCTTCCTCGATCTCTGGACATTTCCTTGCTTAGTCTGTGGAAGCATGTAAGCATACGAACTGCAAGACCTTAGTATACTGAAAAGGCCCTGGTGCCACTAGCACTGAGGAAAAGGTGAGCATCAATACTCCTCAGAAGGTCATGACCCAACTAAACACCAATTGGCATAGCCCCCAAAAAAGGGAGGACTATCGACGTCTGCTCACTGGACCTGGACGCTTTGTGCTGCTGTTGGGCCTGGCTGAAGGAGACGTCCGAGAAGGTCCTTCATTATTTTGTGCTATAAAACAGCACTTGGGCCTCAGCCAACATGTATTCAGCCCCACAACCGAGGCAGAAAGGATTGCAATACTGTGGTTACACACAAAAATTGGACTCAGTCATCTGAAAAATAATCCATGTTAAGTCTAGAGGTATTAAACTTTAAGATGTATAATACTGGAAGTCCCATTACGCAGATTCTGGGACATAACTGCACTTGCGAGAGCTCAGAGCCTGAATTCATTACTACAACAGGTTCTACAAGCTACATTTTTGCATACTATAAAACCCACTTAGAAATTTCTCCAAGGTGGAAGGGGATGCTCATTGTCTCCAGACATGGGCAGCTTGACTACATAAAATCGTGCTCATTAGGCACGTTTGCTTCTACGTTTCATGAGATTTTCCTCAGGGCTCAGAGTTTCACGGTCTGTTTTCGTGCTGGGTGCTCCAAATTGATGTTCGGATCATGGCAGAAGGTTTGCCGAAAACGCCACATCCGAACAATTTGCGGTGGCTGCCTGCCGTCCTCAGGAACACACCTGGTTCCGTCAGTCTCCATGGTCACGACGTGTGTAGCTGTGTGAACATGCATCTCCTCAAATATACTTTTATATAAAAAGACAATGTGTACACACACACTAAGAATGATGGGAAAATAAGGCCACATCTTCCAGGATCCCAGGAAGTTCCAAAGGATCTGGAGGAGGGAAACACGACTTCAAAAAGGAGCACATTCCTCCATCTAAAATACAGCACATATGCCCAAATGCACGCAGTTGTTTGTTAGGTCATACTCACGACTCACTTGATGAGGCACACAGTGCATTAAATGTTTGGTGTTCTAACACCACCTTACCTGGGAGTTACATATGGCTGACAGGGTTCTGCCCCTCTGCCCCCAGGCCAGGGTGTCCCGACAGCTGCATCTGGGGGTCAATCACCCCTGACACCTTCTCCTCCTCTCGCCGCTTGAGACACGCAGCCTTTGGGTTTAGATTGCGTTCTTTGGGAGACAAACAAAAAAAATATATATAAAAATTTGCACAGTTGAGTGGTACCTCTCCCAGCCTTAGAGTAATATGGTATGCACACACACAGAGCAGGAATTCACAGGCCAGCCCAAAGATGCTGGACGAGTAACAAACACACAGCATATGCGCATCAGGTGAGTCAAAATCAGCAAGGAAATTAAGGACAATACGAGGGAAGCAGAGCATGGAACAGGGATGGGGCAGAAGTTAGACAACCAGTCAGTGTAAACAAAACAATCCCCCCTTTTCACAGTCACATCGGATAGATCATGTGACAAAGCAGACAGTGAACTGAATGGCATGGGGACTGAAGACAGAGCTAGAGGGGCAGCAAAGGCAGAACGGAGAAGAGCGAGAGCACGAGAGCGACATCTTCAGCTCCGCGCCATGTGTCCGTACGGAGGCGCCGGCAGGCCGGCTGGCCCGGGAGGCCTACCTCGCACCTGCTTCTCCAGGCTCAGAATGACCTGCACGGCCTGCTGCAGGATGATCAGCTTGGTCTGAGCCTTGTCGCTCTTCAGGTGCGCCTGGCACATGCGGCCCAGCTCCCGGAAGGCCTCGTTAATGTCGCGCACGCGCACGCGCTCCCGCGCATTGTTAGCCATGCGCCGCTCCCGGTCCCGCTGCTCCTTCTCCTCTGCTGTGAGGCCCTCATCTGTCACACTGCTGCCAGGGGGGGGATGGGGCAGTTAATTACTCCCAGAACTTTAGCCAGCATGCCCTGGGTCTGCCCCACACCAACCGCTGCAATGAAGCTACCGCTTTGGCTAAGTGCGCCTATACGATTTGTCTCCTAAGGCTCAGAAGACACCGCGAGAAAGGACAGCCTGCCTTGGGGGCGGTACGTGGGAGGATGATGTTCCAGAAGGGGAGGATCGGACGGGAGAGAGAGCAGGGCAGGGCCAGACAGCCAGGAGGAGCCTAAGCTGATCCAGGGTTCTGAGGCACTTTATCTACTATGACTCATTTGCGCCACTGCATTCCACATCAAAACTGGCAATGTCAATACATTATCGGCCGGCGAGTTCTGCCCAATAAGAGTTACCGTCAAAGGTTTTCATAAAGCGTTTAAGTGTTGACCAAACTGCTCAGTTGAGCTCGAGTGTCAGACATCCGAGGCCAAGAGTTTTAAATTGGACACTGGGAGTGACTGAGGACTGGGGGCTGTGAGGAGGGAAAGGCAGGCATGAACAGCGCCAGAGGGAGGCGGCATGGAGCAGAAGCGCACACGTAAAGCTGGGCGGGGGGCGGGGGGACCACAGAGCCCCAAGTATACCAAAGAGGTATTTAATGAATGGAAAGGCGAGGCTACAGCCAGGACCGAGAAGACGGTGAAAGGGGCAAGACTGTCAGTAGTAAAGCTGATAGGATGTGTGCGTTTCAGAATGAAACCAGAACACGTGACGGATGCCATACTATACTCAAAGCATGTTAAATCAGGGTAAAGGAGGAAAACAAGATGGCGTCCCGTCCCATCTTCCCCTTTCTCAGGAAACTGAGGAAGACTGAATGAATGTGTTACAGGCAAAAGGCAAAGACAAAAAAAAAAGGATAAGATCCATCACAGTAACATATGAGCTGCTGGAGGAAAGGACTTTGGATGGAGGACTGACATTCCCATGCATGGCTGCTGGCTCCTGGATGAAAGAGGGCAAATGCACCAGGACGACATGCAGGACACCATGCATGCGTCGTCGCAGGAACTCCTAGTGCCTGGGCTTTCATCCCGCCGCATTCTGTGGTCGTGCAAAGGGATGCACCATAGCGGATAGCGACGAAGAGGAGCGTGCAGATAGAAGGAAAAGGCGAGCGGGTGTGCGCGCGCGCGCACAAGCACACGCATACAGTACATAGACAGTGAAAACAGCCCCATGCCATTGGGTTCTGGCCCGCCCTGTAGGGGGCAGCCTTTGGCTGAATGCCTACGCCGGCCCGGTCAGCAACCCCACTGACCTCGTACTTGCTGCTCCAGGTTGAGTATAACATTAACGGCCTGGTGCAGGATGAGCAGCTTGGTTTGGGGTTTCTCGTTGCTCAGGTGCAGCTGGCACATGCGGCCCAGCTCCTTAAAGGCCTCGTTGATGTCGCGCACGCGCAGGCGCTCGCGCGCGTTATTGGCCACCCGCCGCTCTCGCTCCCGCTCCGCCTTCACCTCCAAAGGAAGGTCCTCATCGTCATCGTCATCGTGATCGAGATCGTGACTAACAGGGTTGGAGGTCGAAACCAAGCGGGGGAGGGGTGGGTGGAGGTACAGACAGGAGAATCGTCACATTGACCCACACACCTTTGTAATTCAAACTCCCGCAAAAAAACACCATCTCTGCATAAAATCATTGCGAAATTGCCTGCAGTATCCCTATGCTTAGCTCACAGACAGCCCTCCTTCAGTGATACAGCACCAGTGCCCAATAGCCTATTTTGTTACTGCATTTCTTTACTCCTCTGGGGAGCCACACAGGTCACATGACAAGCAGGATATTTACTCTAGTCCTTGACTTGAAACCACTAGCACATTCTGAAAGGGAAACGCTTCTCTAAAAATCAGCATACGCCCCATACCTGTATGCTGGCTATTTTTTTTTGGGAACTGAGAAGGTAGTTTGGATACTACAAAGACTAAACCAGAATCCACTGAAGCTTCATCACCAGGTTAACAGTAATGCATAAAATGAACAGGGCCTCACGCACACATGCCCCACAGACCCTCAGAGCAGCTACCTCATTCTGGCACGGGACACTTTAGATTCCTTTCTCTCATCCTCAGACTTATCGGCAATGGAGGAGTTCTCCTCGTCCTCTTTGTCCTCCCTCTTGATGTTGGAGTTGCTTGAGGAATGGGAGATACTACTGGGCAGGCCTGAACAGGATAAATGAGTAACTCACATTTCTTGCCATAAGCGGGCCGAAGCCGGTAATAAAACTGGCCACATAAAGGCAGAGATGCATGCCTGTCTAGCTGGGACACTCACTGGGAAAGGTTTCCGGCTGACTGAGTTCAGGAAGGGTGTTCAGTTGAGTGGGGACAGTTGCATGATGTCCATGTAACATGGCACCACTAGAGGGAAGACTTGGCGGATCATCATGGTGACTTCCAACCTGAAAGCAAAAGTGGATGGTGACTTTACACAATCAGCCCCCCACTTTCAGCACTAACCTGGTCAGACGGACCATGCTAAAATGCCCTCTCACCATAGCCGGGTGACGGGCACCAAGACCCAGGCTGGCGCTGGCAAAGGACTGGCTGCTCAGTAAGCCACTCATATCGCCCTGATCAGCATGGGTACGCATAACATGGATGGCTTCCTCCAGGTGGTCTTCCAGCTTGCTCTGCACAAGAGTGACAAATCAGTGGGAGAGGAGGGGGGGGGGGACCAAATGGACTAAGTTCATCCAAATGGCATGATCCATCGGTGCTCACCAGTGCGTGCAGCCCGCCTTCAAATCCTGGTGACAGGGACGACTGTCCAGAGGCGCGCGACCACTGGGACACCGTCGCTGAGAATCGAGAGGCAGCGATTTAGCATAGAAAGCACATTCAACAGGAGCACTTCATCTATAAGTGATCACAGGAGGGGTCAATCAAGACAGCTACACTCAGCAGCCCACCAAGAAATACCAGCATAAGAAGCATTACTTCAAAGTGCAGTTCACCTGATGCACAGCAGGGGGAGCTGTAGCATTTAAGAGCACATTAGTGCCAGCAGAACCAGGCAACATGATTTCCTGAATTCACTGTGGGGCCTTCTGTAACCTGTTGCTCTGCTTTGTTACATTCCAACTTGCAGGAAACAATAAGCTTGGAAGAACCCTCCCCCGTTCCCCCTCACCAAATCATGATGTAACAGACCAGTACGGCATGGATACCTGCGATGTTCTGAGGAGAGCTCACGGGCGTGGAGGGGCTGGACGGGAAATTGCTTCCATTGGGGTCAGAGGAATAGATCTGTGCACATTTAAACCAGCTATGATTAGCTCAATATTCAAACATCAGCTGTAATGAATGAATCATCTATCAGTGGACCCAACGAAAAAAGAAAAAAAAAAAAACCCAGAAACGAATGGTGTTCCTCACCGAGGCCAACGCCTTCCCAATCTCATCCCCTGAGCTCCCGGTCACAGCTCGATTGACTGGAGAGAAAAGCCAGCATAGAAAATTGAATGCATTACATTATTGTAACATGCAATTATACACATTCGAAGAAATGTCTCTATAGTGCAGAATGTCAGCCAGCTGAAGTTGTGGGAGAACGTTAACTTTGCATGCCAAAATGGATATCGATATGGGGGCCATACCCAGAATACCATCTGCACCACTGACGGGGGGTGTTAGATTGGAGATGCCGTAGGCACCCGAGCCCGAGTGATAACCAGTGGTTAAGCTTCCGTTCACCTCACTGCCATGGAGGGGGTAGTTCTGCTGGGACAGGGCAGGATGCCGCTTCTGGGTGGGGGGGGGGGGGGGGGGGGGGGGAGGGGGGGGACACACAAACAAACCCCCCCGCCCAAAACAAAAACAACAACAGCAC
>JAODKM010000042.1:13261517-13272297 GCA_026780845.1 Petrocephalus sullivani
AAAGAAAGAAAAAAAAAAATAAATAGAAGAAAAAAAAAAAAAAAAAAAAAAAAAAAAAAAAAAGGAAAAAAAAAATAGACCAAGAACAGGAGAAGACTGCAGCAAGGGGGCAGGAGAGGAAGAGGGCCGCTTTGCTTAATTCATCAAGCAGACACTCGGATGTAGAGTGCCAAGCAGCAAAGCTGGAGGTTTTCTACTCAGCCACCAGGGGAGATTAAGACTGAGCAGTGCAGACACTGTGACCTTCTAGAGCCAGGCGTCCGGCCATTTAGAAGCTCTAAATGCTGCGTGGAAGAATGACTAATGTGACGGCTGAATCGGTCCCCTTCATTATGGACATGGGTTTAGCGTGCACTAAACAATCAGCAGGTTAACTTAGGAGGAACAAATACAAGCCATTACGTCCAGCTCAGTCCATCCAGAACAACCCAGTCATTTTATTCTGAAAATAATGAAGTAGAATTCTGCCTAACCATCAAGATGTTGGCTTCTTCACAAGCTTGAAGACTCAAAGAGAGCACAGCTCACTGTATGTGGTGAAAGACCACATGGGCAGTGTAGGCAGAGCTGGATCCACTTGTGGCTTGTGCAAAAAAAAAAAAAAAAAAAAAAAACGCCACACGCCACAGCCATCCTATACCCTCACTAAGCTTTTGTATCTTCACTCTCAAGGACCATGGCTGAACAGACAGATGAGACAAACTCACCGAAGATGGCAGCCCGGCAGGAACCTTCCTCACTTTTTTCACAGGGGGTTCTAACAAAAAAAAAAAAAGTATGAGCAAGAGACTATCCAAGAAAATACAAGAAAGGCAGTGACATGGACGGGATCCGGATGGGATGCTAGGCCAAAGGACGCTCTCGTACATTACGGAAATTTAGGCACATTGGTTCTCCCAGATTTTCTAAGTGGATATTCCACTGCAAAAGGGACCACATGCTGAAATGCACAGGTTGGTTTAACCTAATGGTCACTGTAGGAAGGCAACTCCATGTCACTGAGCACTGCGTACCTCAGCTGTAAAATTTAACATGAGCTGATTTTAATTAATTACTACCACCACTATTATTATTATTATTTTTATTATTATTATTATTGTTGTTGTTATTATTATTATTATTATTATTATTATTATTATCATCATCATCATCTTATTATTATCATTATTATCATCATTATCATTATTATTATTATAGACCTTGATTCTCGTGGGGAAATTCTCTTTTCTCCCACCAAATCCTGCTCTCCATGGCACACATGGAGCTGGGGACTGAGGGCTTTGCTCAAGGGCCCATAGACATGTAACTATTCTGCCGAAACCATACTTGTGGCTCTGACTGGGTGTCACTATCTAGCGCTATTATAAAGCAGACAATCTGCTAGTTAGTACTGCTGCAATCTCCTTACCGACAGAAGTGTCCAGAGCACGCCTCCTAGGGTTGCTAGGGCATGTGTAGTATGGCGGAGCCTTGAGCCCAGGGGCTGACAGGGTGTCAGGGCTGGGCATGACCATGTCACTGGACAAGAAGCCCGGCTGGGCAGGGGAAAAATAGGCAGCGTGAGAGAGGGCAAGGAAAACTGCTCACAAAACTAAACTGCAGGCACTGCGCTCACCTGAGAGCCGAAGGAGGAATAAAGCCCTCGCTCGTTTTTACCTGGAAGACAGAAGCGGACAATCGAAGGCAGAGAAGGAAAAGGCGGCTTAGGGTCGACATCAGAAGCAAGTATTAACTGAGAATTTAAATCCTTATAGCCAGAAATCATCACTGAACAAATGGATATGCTGCTCAAGGCTACAACAGTAAATTCTTTCTGAACACGAAACCTTCCTCTTCCCTTAGCCTCTGCTCTTAATAAACCCATGGTTCTCTGCTATACTGCGGGATAAGACCACAGCCAAAAGAAGGCACGTGCCATAAGGGGGAGCGGCCCCTTTGCTCCGACGCTGGAGGTTGTGGAGCTTTATCGTCGGTCAACTCGGTGTCTCCACATGCAATGTCATATTTATGCATTCAGACAGAAAACACCTGACAAATCACCTCATTAAGAACAGTGCAGAAAAACACCAGCCTTGCCCTCCAATCCTTCATCCTGCCTACTAAGGCAGGAGAAGCTGCAGGCAAAAAACAAAAAACACCCCAAAAGATTCACACTCCAGTGCCCTTAATAGACTGACCCCTCGAGAGGGGCAGGGCACGAGGGTTCGGGTCTGAGCCATTCATCTGCCCAAACAATCGACGTCACCCTGCTCTACTTCGGCTGTTCATTAATTCACTTTCGGGGTGAGCGGACATGGGCCGAGCGGCCTAGCGAACCAGTGTGGGGAGGAGTTTACTAGGAGCCTAGCATGCTGGCTTAATTAACTTAAGAGGAGACAGAAAGTAGTGCAGCGAGCATACCAACGATCCCAGCTCCAAGGAAAGGAGCGTGAGACAGAGCGTCCTGGTCGCTGTAGTGGGGGCTGTCACCATAACCCTGCGGGGACACACAGGCATGCATCAGGACACAACTAGCTGTTGAAGCCCAAGTAGCCTGTGCTTTTACTCTGATAGTTCAGGAAAGCGGTGCCTGATGCTAAGGAACTCATTCAACAGTCTCAGGTGCGAATTACAGATTGAGCCAAAATGAAGTCAGGTGACTTTCTCTGCCCCACCGAACGTGTTGATGAAGACAGAATCCTGTTTTGTCATGTGACTAAGAGCTAGGTTTGAGCTCTAGGCTGGATAAGGACAGTAGTATTCATGTAACGCTGGCTTTTACCCGTCCGTGAGTGAGGGAGCGGCTGTTCTCATCTTCCGGTCCCCAGGACCCCAAGCTGTTGCGTTCCTCCACTGGATGATATGCAAAGGATTAGGCTACACATCACACACAGACACTAGACAAACAGCACATGCAAACACTTGTTGCTGAAATCTGCAGCATGTAGGGCACTTGAGTAGACCATCTCAGGCAGTATTTACAGGAGGGAAAACTAGCACTTCATATTATAGATCATGAGCACAATTTAAGCCATAAACAAGAAGAAGCAATCTTATCAATGACTAACAAGTAATTTGTTTACCTCGAAGCACACACCCTGAAAAATTATGCCTTACTTTTTTGAAAGTCAAAGTAAATTCTTTCAATTAAGGGAAAAACAATTGAACTGGGGTCTTTGGATTATGACCCTAGCATCATTCAGACATCCCTAAGTAGCCTAGGAGCTACTTTTAATAAACTCAAATACTCATGAAGCAGGCCATGCAAGTAGAAGAGGTGGAGCTCCAGATATATCCCAGTGGTTTCTGTGGTATCCTGCTCCAAATCAGTCTAGCAGCAGTAAGTTAGGTCAGACTTCACAATTTCAAAACATCCACTGTTAGCTCAGATTGCGAGTAGGAAACAGCACAAGCCGTGTTCTGTCGCCCAAAGGCCCCTGTGCCATCCTCCATTCTGCTCTAACCATTCCCTCTCAGCAGCTCCGGGTACATCACGCCCATCAGAATTAACGAGAGATACAAAAACTGTGCGCGCGGCCCCATATACCATCCAGTGTTTCTCTTTATAAAGCAAGCCGAATACTAATTGCTGGTACAGACATTTCTAAACCTCCCACCGCTACATTAAGCTCACCATGCCTCTGCAGAGAGAGGCGGCTTAATTGCACACTGATTTGCATAATTGTGCATATTAATTTAGCTGCTGTATGAATATTCATGTTTTTTTTTTTTAAGTGGAAGGCTGGGGGAGTGAGGAGGGACTTCAGCAGTGCACTGTGCCACCAACAGTCATATGCCCACTAATCAGCCGTGTCAGAGTCTGTTAGCTTCATCCCCTGTTCCATCAGGGTTAGCACCACCATAACTTTTCACCAGCAGGATATTGGTGGTGAGGCACCAACAAAAACAGAAGCTGGGGAGTATCCAGAGACACTAACCTGTCTGGACAGGCTTCGGGGAAACAGCAGAAGCCCTTCAATGGCGATAGGCAGAAAAAATGGCAATCGACTGAACTATGGGCATGTTCCAAGTGTTTGATTTCAAAGTGTTATCCCCTTAAAAAGAGGCCCTTAAAATTTAGGCTACAATCAAATTAGGGGGTGATGACCATGCTGCATGCTGAAAACCCCATTTCCATGCTGAAAACCCCATCACAGACAATGGAAATACAACATCACCACATGTACTTGTTCCACTCAGAAAGAGGAAGATGCACTTGAACACAGTAATCAGAGATAAAAGCCACCCTCCACATAAAACTAAATTTTACATTTTGTAGTAGATCCTTTTATCCAAAACAGGACACTTTCTTAGAGAAAGCACTATCAGACAATTCATGGAGCATTTAGGAGTTAAGGGCCTTGCTCAAGGCCCCAACTGCGATGTCACTCTGCCGACCCTGAAATTTGAACCAATGACCTCCCAATTGAACCAATGACCTCCCGAGGTGCCTTTATGTTTATCACTGCTGGACATTCTACTGCACAGCAGATTCTGCTTCAGCTACCAATTACATGGCACAGGTATAGAAACTTCTTGCTGACTTCTCATTTCTTCTGCATCTTTAGTGCCAGGGTGCATTTAAAAATACTGTGTAAGATCTCGGTTTCAGTCTGTCAGTAAATGAAACCACATAGCCCGGTCCCAGAGGGAGGCACTGAAACTCCCCCTTGTGGTTGTTATTACAGGTGCTCATGATCCTTTTAAAATGAAACATTCAAAGCAGCATCATATAAACACCATCATATAGCTGAGTGGGCCTTGCTATTACGGTAACACTAAAATAAGTAATTGAACACCCACATGAAGGCACAGTAACATTACACTATTTCGAAAATATTGATACATTGCCTTATAGTCACCCAGCCAATAAGGAATTAACACCCTTTGAGATATAGCCAACAAACATCTCACTTCGCATTCATGTACCAAGAGCCAAAAGGTGGTAGAAGAAACAGACCAGCTCATTTCCTGCTACCTCTCTTCAACATCAGAGGGGGAGACTGGCTGGGGTTTAGCAGACGAGGTGAGGCAGGACACCAGTAAAGCCTCTTCCTGTCAGTGCTTTGATGGGGGGGGGGGATGCACACATACAAACTTTTCATGAGTGTGAAGAATGGGCATGGGCAATATTTAAAAGCCTACAGCCCATCAATACTTCCTCTGGTGGAACTCTTAGATGACTTGGAGAGGGAAAAAGCTGAGGTCTTCCATCCTCTAGCTATCAGAGGAGCATCATCAAATCACATAGGGGTACCTGAAAATACTAGAAGCTAAATAATTAATGTACCAGAACAATACTTGATCTTCCAGGAAGTCCCATTACTGATCGAGAGGCATAAAAGCAATTTACTATATATATATATATATATATATATATATATATAGACACACATACACACACACACACACACACACACACACACACACACACACAACACTAGATTTATAATGTAACCCTTTCATTAGAATAAACTGCATTATTGAGTCATCTCCTACTGCATCCCCACCATGGAGGTTTCCAGATGCTGAGCCAGTGACACATAAGTTCATAGCTGTACTAGTTCAACAGCTGTACTAGAAGCACCGCAAACTTCTGCCTCATCTTGGAACCAAACAGCAAGCATGTGAGGGGAGGAGGGAAGACTTTTGGAAAGAAGAGACAAAAATGAAGGAGATCAGTCTCAATTCACAGAGAGGCATTAAAAACAAAACAGGAAATGTTACCTGAGCCTACGAACTGGCTGCTCCCTAGTGTTGTTGGCCGGGTCTTTCCGTTCCCCACAGGTGGAGCAAAAATCTATATGGGGCAGGGCAATTCGAAATAGTCATCCATAAAGAGACTGTTAGCATGATGACCCAGTAATAGAGTAACCCAGTAAATTAACCGACTACAAGTAACTACCAGCTCTGCTTAAGATTGCTATAAACAATGTGGGGTTTCCATAACTGAAAACTAAAAATGCTGGATTGCTTGCTAAAAAGGTATGCTTTTCTAGCAGATTCTAGAAGTATTTGGACAGATCTCCATTACTTAAGACTACAAAAATTTAAGTCAACCTAGTTTAGGAATGAGTTTAGGAGCAACGTGCCAGACAATTCCTCAAATACAGTCAGCCAAATACATGTAAATGAGGCCCACTTCTGAACACTAATACAACAGTGTTGAGTTAATAGCATGTAACCTGAATGATTGCTAGTTTAAGTCCCATGTGGGGCTTTTCTGTGGAATTCTACAGAAGTACATGGTTTGAGCTGCCATTGTCAAAATGTGCAATACGTAAAAATCCTACTCAAAAGTAACATGCAACAAAAAGTAAATCGATGAAATCCAGTAAGTGCCATATTTTTAAACAGCCGTTATGACTGGAATAGAAAAAATCTTTGTGCATAACACTTTTTTCAGCTCTAAACTTTTCCCCAATCATGAGAAATGTGAGCATGTGGTCATTAAGTATTACTGACATGGACAGTGCCACCGAACAACGAAGCAAATCACAGACCAATGAAAACCAGAGTTCACGGATACCAAGAGAAAATGTTTCTACACTTACTGCACTGAAGTCCAGTAGGTCACGGAGCTCCTTGTCCGTGCCCACAGCAGCCATGGCGTGTGACTGCTGCGTGTTCATTCCACTTTGAGATAACCAGGTTCCTACTAGACAACCAGAGGAGAGAATCAGTCATTACCAGATTCACATAAGCTTTACAAGGGTCAAAAAAATTAAGCCGCACATTTAAAATGGTAGGCATGGTATATCTACTCCTATATACCCTTGAGTCCAGCATTCCCCAAATCAGATAATGGAGGGTCAAAATCAAACAGTTTATAGATTCCCCAGCTTCTACATCTTAATCAACTAATTACCAGGTATAGCAGGTGTTTTAGAACAAGAAACTTTGCAAACTGTCAGATTCCAGACCTCCATGACCAGTTTTGGGGAACCCTGCTTTAGTCTAAAGGTTTACTTCAGGCTTGCATGAAGGTAATGCTCAAAGGCAAAGTGTTCAACTATACTGTTAGTCAGTAAGAGCAAAGTGATCAAACAATGACATTAAAAGCTTTTAAAGGGTCACAAAAAAGTGCATCCCTTAAGAAATTAAATGCCCCCTTGATCATCATTCAAAAACCAATACAAACACCAAAGCGCAAACACCTTCCTCTAGTAATCTACTCACATGTGTTACTAGCACATCTGTGATACAGAATGATAGCCCACCCTAAATAGCCTGACACCTCCAACAACCAGCTCTTCCAAGATGATACAGCTGTAAAGGTCTCATGTAGTTATTTTCAGTCTGGATAAACATCTGCTTCAAAAACTACACCATCTCAGTGGGAAACATACAGCAATCTGTTTTAATATTGATACGAATTACCCAGCTAGGATTAAGTATACCATAACCCATGGCCAATACTAGAATTTTGCGAATCCCTTACTTATACCAAGAGGCTGGTGATTCCACAGAAAACTTGTGTCAGTCACGTTTATGAACCCAGCAGAAAAAGTTATACTTCGTCAACAGGTGGTGCATTTTCACACCTCAACTATTAGCCCATTAAAATCCACTATCCGGTATTAAACTGAACAAACAAAACCGCAACAATCCCAGTAAGAAACACGCAAAGTTGGCCAAGGGCACCATTATAATTCCAAAAGTACTATAATGACTGCGTAACCACTACGACCATCTTAACCTTTGAATATCTGCGTGTCAGATTTTCGCTTTGAGTGCACGAAGAATCACCTTAAACAGGAAACCGAGATAATGCAAAGATTGTGGCTTAGTCCTGTGAAAGTCTTATTTGAAACGACCAGTGTGAGAATCTTAAATGGGAAAATGTCTTCGTATTTTCGGTTAGCATGCGTGCCTGGTGAGTCACCGGGTCAAGGTGGATGTTGCGAGCGGCTCAGTCGCGCTTCGCCGGAACGCCAGCGCCACTCATGTTATTGAAGCAGCACCACGTCTCAGCATAGATCGATTAAAAACCAAACACTGGACGCGGATTTCCAACATAACGCAACGTATTGCGAACGTTTTTCAACCATTTGCATTTCGAATTGGCAGAACATCCGAGCGAACAAAGTGGGCAATCCAAATAAAGCGATCAAATAACTACAAAATAAAGGACTACATAATGAACTAATATTAAATACTAAACATTATATACTATATACTTTGGGTATAACATCCCCTTCATGATGCATCGAAGAAAAAAAAATATTTGTCTGGGGCTGTGTTCGCGTAAGTAAACCACAAATTAGCACACCTAAATATATATATATATATATATATATATATAGAGGCGTTTGATAAAATCAGAACTATTAACCAGCAGCACCCAGACAAACACCTACCCAGCAATAAAAACGCCTTTCGCGCAATCTCGCCTCCAATTTCCTCCCAACTCCACATCGGAGCTTAGGCGGATGAATTGTTTAATGCCGACTGTAAACTAGCACGATTCACTGCCATTACAAAACACACATCCACAAGAGTACAGTGAATAAGAAGGCCCCGGACTCTTAAAATACATCCGCCGTGTGACTGCTGGCGTGCAACTCGAGTTTTGATTTAGTCACATCATGCATCTCACTGAGATTTTACGAAAAGACACCAGAGCGATCCGTGGCTCCTTCGTACTCACCATTAGACTACACAAAGATTGCAGATGCAACGTCAGATTTTCCCCATTTTTTTAAACCGTTGTGCGGCACCAAGAAAATAAAAAATAGGTTAAAAAACCACCAATACGAGGTCTTAATTGAGGGCAAGCATGACATTGGTTTTAAAAAAATGCAAAGTTAAGCGGTCCCGGCTGGACCCACAAAAGTCTGCACATCTGTCCAATTTGCATTAAAGGGCTCGCGCGAGCAGGAGGAGGAGGGGTGGGGGCACGAGGAATTTCCTGCCAAATATGCAACAAACAAAAGTCAAATAAAACGCTCCTCCGGAATTTCGGCCACCTTATGTTTTCCGAACGATTAAAAGTCACGTCCACTTTTAAGACGATACAAAGAACTATGCAGTCATTATAGAAACAAAGTAAAAAAAAAAAAGCACCGACTAAACGCATCCACGTATTCCCAAAGATGTTTTAAAAACGATTTAACATTCGCCACAACAATGAAAACATACACATTTACTGGCTCTAAAATACGGTTTAACGGGCTGCAGCGCGGTGCTACATATATTCGCTAAACTTCAGTTTCTTTTAAACTTTAACACTAGTCTCCACAAGAGTGAACAAAGGATTAATTGCCACCTCGGTGAAACGCACACGCAACTTGCAGGAGATAAAAGTCCGATATCACCTATAAAACAAACCGACGCTAAAAACTTTATATCTCGGTTTTTAAAAGTTGTATTTATAAAAATTCGCCGGAAGACGCGACAATTCCCATTCCAAAACACCTGGCTTCGAGGCGGGCATATTTACCTTTTATTAAAAGTCTGGCTTCGAGCGGCTGAAAATATATGGACGGCAGTGTAGGAATAGCGTGAAACTTAAAAGGGAATTCCCTTCAACGCTTCAAACTCGGCGGATTAACTGCAGCAACTGCATCCTCCGTCCTCCGACAAAGTGGCTCCGAGGAGCAGTCCGGGCCGCTCACACAGCCGAGCGTCTCCGCAGCCACACAAACTCCGCAACTCCTCGAATCTCGCTTTTCCTCGCTACAATTGATACCATTTCATCTTCGAAGTAGACATCTTAACAACCTCCACATTGTCAGCCTCGGCACGATATCCCTCCGCACAAAAATAAGGACGTTGTCACCAGCGGTGTCCAATTTCACACAGTGAAGACGAGCTTCGACAGCTTATATCTCGGCTACGAAAAGCGTAAAATAACCGCATCGTCGTGCGCGGGCTCCTCTGCGCGCCTCGACCTCCCCGTTTCTAGAAAAAGACGACGTTTAATCTAAGGATTCTCGAGGACTAAACTGGCTAGCGGAGGGATACAGAGAATTAACGGGTAATGGAGCAGAGGCAGCGTGAGATGGAATGATAAACCTGCAGTGACCGGACCAATGAGAGTCCAAGTACAATTTGATGGGCAGGTGTAGTAGCCAGTGGAAGGCCGGATCTGAACTAGGAGCCAAACCCTCTTCCCGCTCGTTCTCCCATGTTGTGTTACTGAGGCTCGCGGTTGGGCTTTATTGAGGTCCTTTTAATGTGGTAGATAACATCCTTGACCGGTGCAGAGGTAAGTTTCCGTGTATAGCAGGCAATCATAAGCATACACAGACAAAGTGTAAGACGCAAGCGTATGTCCCTCCTTCACTTTTTAATTGCGTGTATGATTCGTTTTTCAGTGAATTTCGCAGTATAAGGTCTACCGGTACCACTGAGATTTTTTTAAGTCTACCCATCAAACATACGGTAATATATCTGAGTTTTTCAAAAATACCTTTCTCTATCGTCTACACATAGCCTACATCTCTAGATTTACAGTATAATGAAACGTGGCATAAGTGTAACGTGTAAAGCCACACGCTTTCCTCCGCCAAGTACTAACTTGCATTTATTTTAATTTCAAGTGGACCAGGCATTGGATAATAATATATCTTGTATTATCTTCTGGAGATATGTCCAGCTATTATCCATAATGGAACTTAAGTTGAATTCAGTAGTCTCAGTGACGGACAAATATATATAATGTGTGTGTGTGTGTTAATGTAAAAGCGCTATATAAATCAAATGTATTATTATTATTATTATTCTTATTAATACCTTTATGGAAATTATTGGTGATTTAACACACCATGTCTAAAGCTGTTTGTACTTTAGTCTCATT
>JAODKM010000042.1:13297523-13318882 GCA_026780845.1 Petrocephalus sullivani
CCCCCCGTCCTCTGGCTGCCATGGGGGGGGGTTGGCAGGCGGGCCCGGAGGGGGGGGGGGGGGGCAGCAATGACATTTGCTCACCTGCAACAGCAGCGAGGGGGTCTTGCAGTGACTCGGCTCTTCTCTCTGCAGTGCCGGCGCGGCCGGTGCTGCTCGCCCCACTCAGCGGTGCTCGATGCTGCCCCAGTTGTTGTGCGCTGCTCGGATGTCCGTGTGCACCAGCCAGTCGCCGTCAGAGGCAGCCTCAGCTCGGCTCCCTTCCTGGTTTCTGGAGGGCAGCGAAGTCCCTCCCTCTCACACAGCCTGGCTCTTAAAGGAGCAGCATTCAGCCAGCCACCACCCCGCTGGTTTTATCATCCCGGGACCATACATTTACAAAAATCATATTTTCCATTTTTAACACCCAGACAAAAAAAAAAAAAAAAACTGTGACTTTTAAAAAGACTCATTACCGACACCACGGCGACATTCAGACTTAGACCTATAAATGCCCCCATTTCCAAGATTTGTTCTGTAAATCACAGTAATTCTTTTCTCCTCTTTGCATTTTCCCCACTCTATCCTTGAGTAATTAATTGGCTCCCATCCACCCCAAGGCCTGAGAACACGGTGCCCCACCCTAACAACATGGCCTTCTCAGCACCTTCTGCCCAGTAATGTGGACTCACTCATTCACACCTCCATCTTACTCTTCAGAAGACAAGCTCACCACCCCTGCAGAACTCCCCAACTTCCTCTTTCATATTCTGCTCAAACACCACAGCGCCCCTAAGGACCTCTGTGCTACACAACACACTGAAATAGACAGATGGAAGTGTATAGAAACTCATTGTGTACTTGCTGTACTAATAACCAACTACAGCTCAACTCCTAAATGTCCTGGACATGCGTTTACATGTAAAATATAGCACAGACAGAAGGCAACCCCAAAACAATTATTACAATGATGCAATAAGAACTTCCAGGGGACCAATAACCCAGCATTTCCCCAACCTAGACATAATACAGATGCCCATTAATGGTTAATTTATTTAAGTCCTTTGTGATCACAGTCTAAAAACTTTATTTATATCCAGGTCTTCTGAAAGGGCACAAGCATTATTTTTTTCATGCCTCTTCTATACACTTCCATCTCACTATTTTCAACTTAAGCATGTAATAATAATAATAATAATAATAATAATAATAATATGGCTTGACCATTACTCAATTGTCATGTGTCCTACTGCATGTTTTAATTCACTAAACAAACGTCTCGATGGTGTGACATGGAAGGAGCCAATCTCCACAGCCAAGTGTCCCTTCAGGTTCCCCCACATGCCTACCCTACTCTTACTGGTCAGTGCGTCATCATCCATCAGTCACTTCAAAACCTCCCAATTTCAAGAATTTAGTCAAATAACCCAAGACAGCGATCCACCTTGGAGGACTTCCTCACACAGAATGCTTAATACATAAAAAAAACACAAACATAAGTTTATATAAGTCTTGATTTCACATGCCATTTATTGACAAAACTTTAAGACCTTTTCCCAACAGCTTTGTTTTACTACAAAACTTCCCCATTCTAAAGCATTAGAGAACACTCACAAGAACAAACTGCCAAAAAAGGTACCCATAAACCCCAATAGACGAGACAAAAGCTTTCATCCCAAATATATATTCCAAATAAAAATATATTCTCTCCTTCACTAGTCCTGATCTCTTCAAATAACCTTTCCTCACCAATTACTATACCTTCACACCATAACCGTCATACCAAAGACTCTCCAAAGGGAAAATAAAATATTTTAAGTTACATTCAATCCACACACTTTAAAAGGCAGAATCCAAAACAACGAATACCATTTCTCCATATGTGGACATGTATACACACATGTATGTGTAAACATCCAAGTTTCAATATATACATATTTTCATATCACATAGAAAGACAAAACTTGAAATTACACAAATGCCACCTTGCAGATGTACTTACTGAATTTGTATAATTATTTTCACCTTTCACAATATGAAAAAACACCATACATTTATTTAAAAAGGGAAATGCAAGACCCAAAGCATAAGAAAAAACAAGAATCCAGCATGAGCTGAAATTGAATTAACACGTTTAAGATGCGGAAGGCAAGAGGAAAAAAAAACAAAACAAAACAAAAACACACCAGCCTGACACCTGGGTTTGTACACTATGAACCAGGATTCTTCCTCATAACAATAGCAAAAATAAAAGGACAAAAAACTTTTATATAATCAACAATGGTATAATTTTACTAAAGCAATTCAGAGGCTGAGGTTTCCCAAGGGTATTACAGCAGGATTCACCAAAGACTCGAACAAGTAGCGTTCAAGTTACTGGTGTGTGCTCCTGACAGCTAGATCACCCTCACCACTTCTGCAGCTCAAATAAGGAACAGCCAGTAAAAACGAGCCTCCACAATGACCTGCTCTGACTGCACCACGTACAGTCCAGTACTTTAACCTCTGGGGCAAACGCAAACAATGCAATGGCATTACTGCCATCGTAATCAAAGAAATAGGCAATCAAACTTGACCAGAACTCAACGCTAAGCTTTAGCACTTTGCAAAGAGCTTCTAAATGAAATAAGATCCCACCATGAAACACGCCTATGCAAACAGCCTCAGGTACAAGCGTGGTGCAGTAGCTATGAGAAAAAAAAAAATACACCAATACTGTTTTCAAATAACAACAAGAACAACAACACCCAGACCCAATGGCCACAAAACACTGTCACCAAATGTGCCGCAAATAAAATCTAGCGTAAGAACCACCCTAAGGGTTAATCATTACAAAAATTGGCCATATTACCTCTGATGCTTGACCGCAATAAAAGATTTGGAAGTACAAGTAATTTGCCCTGTTTTGTACCGAGTCAACTTGCCAGACTGAAGAGAACATGAAGAGAGCATATTTTATGCCGATTTAAGCATTTAAAATAGACTTTATGATGGAAATAGAAACTTTGGCGTTTCAATTTCACCCACCACACTGAACTACAGACATTTGTTTCAGTATTCTTAGGCTGTGTGCCCAAACGTTAAAACAGAAACACCGTTTTGGTTTTCAGCAAATCAACACCAGTCCTGTCTGTAAGATTTTAAAATTACAGACTTTGGAGTCCGATTACTTCACTTTGACACAGCCAACAAGCTACTGTGAAATTAGTTTAAGCTAAATTGGATTCTGCTGGTATTTGTAAAACTTGTTAAATTAAAAATGTATGGGTTTTACATGAGGTGTGTATGGGGTTGATTTTACGTTAGTGAGCAACTTGTTCATAATCGTTTCCCAAGACAGCAAAACCTGAAATAAACATGACAAAACCGTTCTGCTTTAAAAAATTAAAAAGGGCCAAAACTGTTACAAGTTTTACCACAGTAAAAAAAATAAATAAAAAAAACACAACACTATACCCAAGCAATGTGTGTTATGTGCATGTGTGTACACATGGCGCTCAGACACCCGTGCGGGTTGGGGTGCTGGGCTGGTTCAGGCTCATGGTTCTGCACAGCCAGCCTGCAAAGTCAACCTCCTCCACCTCGGAGCGCTTGATAAATGTGTGGTTCTGAACAAAGGAACAAAGGGGAGACTGTCAGACAAGCAGTCAAAACACCCAGCCTGCTTCAAAACTGTCTACGTGCTGTACTGAAAGCTAACTACAGCTAGACTCCTAATCTATGCACCTTGCCAGCACACTGACCAATCTAATCCTATAAGCCAAAAATTTGCTAGCTAATGGCATGACTGAAGAAACGACAGGGCTCACCATTAACATCTTCAGGTCGGCTCTCTCTGCTGGATTCTTGATGAGGCTGTGGAAACGCAACATAATACATCGTCACCACTACATCTCCAGATTGCCCACTATGCCTCGACTAAACGACGGACTGAGTGGAAACTCACCATTTTGTAACAAACTCGTGGAAATCTGTGGTGAAGACGCCGTGCGGAAGCTTGGGTGGAGGCTGGAGGGAATACAAAAGGGTGATAAAAATGAAAAACGGACAGACATGGCTGAGTGAAGTGAAGTAAATGGGGATTTACTGTTAAACCATCCATATACAGGTATATAGTGTCAGGAAATAACATTCCCCCAGGACCACAGTCCAACTTACAAACAGCAGGTGACCAGGGGAGGGTTTAACAGTATTTAAAACACACAAACACAGAGCGAGGCGGGGGGGGGTGGATGCTGGGGTGGAGACAAGGGTTTATATATGTACAGGTTAATATACATATATACAGTGCTCATAGGAAGTCTTGGAAGTCATAGGAAGTTTAATTCTGTAAAAATGTTGAAATGTTGCAATTTTTTTTTCCCCATTGACAAATTATATTTAATATACATGCACATATCTAGGGCAAAGACATTTTCTTTTTATTGTGTCAATTGTTTTGCCTGATTCAGTTCTGTTTTTGCCGTTTTGCTACTAATTGCAGTAGCAGTCATTGGCTCCCAAAGGGATATTAAACACAAATGTTTGCCGTTTTGTTACTGCAAAAGTGTTACTAATTAAAAAGAACCCAATGAAACTGCTTGCCGTTTAATTTTTTTAACTCAGAACAGCTGTTTTAGAACTATAAGTTAGGTTTCAGTTTTTTTTTTTTTACTAGAAATTTATGTTTTACTTAAAACGACTGGTAGTCTCTAATGTGATATACATTTGTCTGTAAACAAAAAGTACAAAAGCAATGATTTTTGTTCTAAAACCAATAAATTTGCAGTGTTTTTACTGAATTAAGTGTCCCAAGACTTTCTGTGAGCAATCTATGTATGTAAAGAGAGAAGCATACGAAGGTGGAATAAATATGCGGAAACTGAAGAAACAGATTAGACAAGTGGTTCCCCCTACCTCATTCACAATGTAGTCTAGAAGCTCAAAAATGGCCATAGCAGGGCCATGTCCTGGAGCAGAAAGAAGAACTGATCAGCAAAACACATCACATCAGTTACTTATCAAGCGCCAAACTGACTCCAGGGAACACGACTGGTTAGCCAGGGCTCACCACTGACTGGCCGTCCTGGGGGCCTGGGGCGCGGGGAGGTACTGTGGATACCTCCTTCAGCTCCATCAGACACAGGCCGGCCAAAAATAGTTTCCAGCTCCTTGGTGTCTGGAGGAGGAATGGGATAGCGACCGATGGATAGCTCCACCAGGGACAGACCCATGCTCCACACATCCGACTGCACAGAGTAGTGGGTGCCCTGCAGACGCTCGGGCTGCGAAAGGTGTGACAGGCAGGGGTTATTCAGGGAGATCAAAGTTCAAAGTTCAAAACTTTATTTATTTGTCATTTGCACATTGCGCGTGTGTGTATAATTGTGCACGTTCGCGCCTGTATTTGTGCATGTCTGTGCAGGTCCACTCACCGACATGTATGAGCGAGTCCCCACAAAAGAATTGGCCATGGAGTCGATGAGCTGGCCGCTGACGCCGAAATCACACAGCTTGATCTCTCCACGTGAGTTCACCAAAATGTTGGAGGGCTTGACGTCTGCAGAGGCATGAGAGGAATGAGGCCACTACAGACAGGCTATGGAGGTCAGCGCTCAGAAACCCAGTCTAACAGACCCATGACCAGCCAACACTACCATAGGCTCTTAACTCTGGGTTTAAAAGCAGGTTGCGGTTTACCTCTATGCATAATCTGGTGCTTCTCCCGCAGGTAGGCCAGGCCTCGGAGAACCTGGGACAGACAACACCAGAAGGGTCATGAGCAAATGTGGGGAAGTAATTCTGATTCCATCTCTTGCAGAGCCATTTATGAAATACTCACAGCGATGCTGACTTTGCCAAGAATCTCCTCCGGTATTCTCCTGGCCTCCTTCAGCACCTGATCCAAGGATCCCCCATCCTATTGGAATACAGCACATACGAATGCCAGGCACTAGCCGCTCACGCAACACACATGTAGGAAACCAGCAGCTCAATGAAACACGAATACACCAACCTTTAGCAATAACCACATCGTACATCCACTGCATTTTGTTAAACTGGAATTATTATACAAGTACACTCCTGGGCAAAAGAAAATGGGCCACATCCAAAACTGCCTGGTCAGAGTCCAGGTTTGAACCCCATAAAGAATATCTGGTCTCATATGGAACAAACTAAACAGAAAACGTCCTTCAGTTACTCAGTGTTAATGTAGCCATTAACACCAAGTGGAACAGCGCTGCCTCTTTCAGTAACTGAAAGAAACAGTTACTCAAAAGACTCAGACATTTAAGGAAATCAAAGACCAAAGCTAACTAAGGTTTGATTTTTGCTAATGTCCTGACCAATTACGCGCACTTTAGTCTATTAAAAGCTTAATATTTTGCCCATTTTTTTTGCACAGGAGTGTACAAACATTCAGTTCTTTACAAGATTATATCCAAAAACTAAACCCTTACCATAACTGCCTAACAGTTACTTACATACCCACTAAAAGCACCAATGAAGTACTCATACCAATACCTACCAATTACCCAATGCTTCACTGGCATCTCATGCTGCACTACTGCTTGCTCCTATAAGCAATAACAGCATCTGTAGGAGTCAAGCGTGTGGGCAGAGAAGAAAAACTCCAGGAAGTAGAATCTGATTGGGTACAACGTGCATTCCCTGCCTCCTCCTCACCATGTGCTCCATGCAGATGCTTATCTCCCCATCACTGTAGAAGGCTCCATAGAAGCCAACGATGTAGGGGGAATTGCACTCGTGCAGCACCTGCAGCTCACGGATGATCTGGTTACGGATGGCCGGCTTGATCTCAAGGTGGATCAACTGTAGAGGAGCAGTTAAGAGTGTGACAGGTACCAGGGATCCACCCACAAAATGACAAACAAAGGGACATGGGGGAAAAAGCCCAGCACAAAATCCCCCAAATTACCTGTACGGTCATGATTAACACAACACCAATTTAAGAGTATCAGTTTTTATCACCTTAAAAATTTAAGGAGCTTCAGAACAAATTATAAATTTGGCCTTAGCAGCTATTACTTCTATTATTAATTTAATATACATTTCATAAAGCTAATAAAGGCATATTGTATATATCCCAACATATATTGTCTAATATTAAAACTGATTTATTGGAATCTTCAGTGGCTCATTTTCCCCCCCACATGCATCATGAATCACCAAAATAGTAAAATTATTTTTTACCATATTACCCTAGAACAATGTTTCTCAATCCAGTCCTTGGCGACAGACTACGTCCTACCAGAAGCCGCCAGGGAGCAAAAACATGGACCGCCTGGGGGTCCCCAAAGACCAGTTTGGGAAACACTACCCTACAATGACAAGTTTATTTGTATATTCCCAGAATTCATTCAAACAGAGGACCACTCACCTTCCTAGCCATGACTAGGCCAGAGGGTTTGTGGCGAACTTTGTTGACCACACCGCCGTTGCCGGCACCTAGCTCGCAGATGTGGTGGAAGTCATCATCCTTCAACTCAACCACTTTGGCCTTCTGGGTGAGGAAGGCCTCCAGACGCTTCTTCTGCTGCTCGTCCAGATCCAGCTCCTCCAATTTCTTTTGCAGGGTGGCCAGGTTGGCCCTGAAGTGGTGGTGGTTGGGGACGTGTGGGAAAAGATAAGGCTGGACTCTGTAAACTACTTACTTGACACATTTCTGATTCAGCTTAATTTATAAGCACTGGATCTATGAGAAATGTGTTCCCAGTTTCCTCTATGCTTCTCACACTGCAAAGCTAAAATGTTAACTTATTGAGTTCTCCTTAAGGCTGTTATTAACATTTCCAAAGTACTTGTAAGCATTCAATCCTACTAAATCACTTTAGGTAATTGTTGCAGGTTGCGGTTTGAAAATCTCATCTCCTCAGAACATATTTAACGGCATGAAATATTTTATGTTAATCAGAAATCACACACAAATCTGTGTTCAGTTACTATTTACATTTCATCTATGACACATTATGATACATACCAAAGATTATCATAATCAATCGTTTGGACGTACACAAAGTAAAACATTTATTTTACCATCTTAAATTACAGGTGTGCAGAGCAACACAAGCAGGCTGCCCAAATACCTATTTTAGTCCTACTGAATGTAGGTTACATCAAACACGAACATTGCGCGATGCAGACGTGAGTATTTCACTATATTGTAAAGTATCGGAAAGCATCCAACTCCCAAGTACTCACTCAGAAGCCGCATCGAGATTGGTGGAGGACAGCTGTCCATCTCCACTGGGTGCGATGTTTAGGGGCACTGGTCTTCTTTTTGGGGCCATGTCAGATTTTAGGAAGGCAGACGCTACCCAGCAATTATTTCTCGGAAACACCCACTGAACTATTTTACAACAACCAAAATAACCTATTTATGCCGCTGTAAAATGTCTTAAGATTTCTGTCAATTAGAAAAAAAAAACTTCTCCAGCAAACTGACTACCTGTGGCCGACTGCAGGTGGGAAATGATGGCTTTCAGAAGATTAAAATGTCACAGGAAGATACTGAGGACCAAATCGGTACGTTTTACAGCAGATGTCAAAGACGGGTACTGATAAATACAGGTGGCAAAGAGAACGGATGCGTATTAAATAAAGTTTATATTAATTACCAACACAGAACGAGCCAGTAAAGCACGTATAATTGATGAATCGAGGTACCAATAAAAGGTAATGAATAACCTAGGCAGGTAAGAAGACTAAAGTACTAGTTAGCTAGCTGCGGTTAACCAGTTTTCCGAGTGTCGAGGCGTTTCCCCCCGTACGGGGACGGTTAGCCAGCTAGCTAGCGCCTGCTGGTAGAAAGGTGGCCGCTGCGTACGGACGCACGCCGTATTCCCCCCGCTTCTCGCACTCCGGCCGGCGAAACGACGGAACATCCACGCCCGCTCAGGCTCCGGCGGCCCCGGCCTGTCTTCTGCGCTCGGCGGAACAGAAGGAGCGAGAGCGCCCACGCCGGTGCCAACAAAATTCTGCAGTCCGACGATATCCGGCCTGAGTAATGGGTAATGGGCGAGCCGGGTGTCGCAACAGATGTCCCCCCGGAATAGGACTGGGGGTGCGGCTCCGTGCAGCTCTCCCAGCCGCGCGCTGAAGGCACACGCAGGACCGAGGAGCCAGTCCGGGGAGGAGGAGGGCCCGCCGCCACGTCTCGTAACATCTCGCGATGTTTTGCGGGGGGGGGGGGGGGGGGTTTATAACGCGAAAAAAGGGGACGCAAGCTCGCGTACCGCAATATTACTAACTTGCATCGACTATCGAAATGGATCGAAATATATTTTGAAACCCCTTTACATTGTTCGACATTACATTGTTGTGTAAATTAGGCCTTGTAACAAATTTGTCGATTCTTTCTTTTTTCGGGGGTGAGGTGGAGATTAGTTACTTAAAAGAAAAAAATAAAAGCTATTTTACATAGTCAAATACAGCAGGGGAGCATAATTTAAGTCATATTAAATGACAAAAGGTGATGGTAGGCCACATCAGTTTATTATTTAAATAAAACTGATTACTACATTTCCTTTGTATATTTAACTGCACAATCACAATATGGAAAGCTGAATTCAACTAATAAAAAAATAATATTCAATAAAGAAAATGATTGCTTAGGTTCCTTTATAAAAACTAATTACCATAGCTTCTGTTGACCTGTAGCACTACCATGAGATGCAATTTCCTCTGCGGGAGACAAACACATTCAATTTTCAAATCATATATCATTTATTATCTTAATTTATCTTTACTCATCTTAAAAAATAGGCAGATACACCTGGAGTGAAAGGAAAACGAGTTTATGCATCATCACGGGATGGGAACTAGAGAGGTACAGTGGTGGTTTTGTTTCCAGTCTCACTGCAACATTCTGAGAAATTTGCTAGAATCAAATCATTTAGGACAAGTTCTCTTAGAGGAAAATTAAAGATCAAACTTGGAAACAAAAATCAGCGGGACATGCAGTCAGGCAATACTTTCTAAGACAATGGCTGCAGCAGTGTGTTTTTTTTCCTTCTTCAACCGTCGTTGACGTCGCACTGAGAGACGGTACCTAGCAGGAAACATTTAACTGCAAACAGCAAGGCATTGTACAGTCCATGAGGTGTGAGTTGGTAAAATAATTATGCAAAAGATCCACAGACAAATATCACTGCTGCAGTCTTCAGTACCAGCACACATAGGTCCTCAAACCAATATTAGTACTGACATCAGTCCAAAAATCTAGCTACTGTAAAGGTTTTAAACCAGAGAAAATGAAAGCACTACTCCACTTTCCTATTAATCGGTGTACTTTCTCCACGCTACCTGCCATCACCCCATTTATCACCTGGTGTTCTGGTAGCCAGCTGGATTGTCTCACATCCTCTTAGCCAATGGGGTTACTGCTTTCAAACAAGCCACGATAAAATCCAAGAACTACTGTGGCCTGAACACTCAAAAGCCATTTTGCTTACATCACAGCAGTTATATGGGTCAAAGTGTGTCATTGAGCTTGAAATTCGGACAAATGTCCAAAGAATTATCAATACAACAAAGCCTCTCTCACAAGTCTCAGCATTCCAACACAAGAACACAGATCGACATGGTTTGTGAAGGTGCCTCTCTCACACACAAAGGAAGGTGGCATTGTGCCAAACATCTGGGAATTATTTGGGAGTCAGACTGAGCTGGTACTGAACTCCGGAATGATGGGAGAGCATTTCCTTGGCTCCAGTGCTGCCTTTTCAAATGGCAGCTGTGGTACCAGCAGAGCAGAGGCCAGGAGGACATTAGTTCAGGCCTCCGACAGCATCTAAACCACATATCCTGCTAGAGCAGCAATGCACAGTGAGACGGAAATGCGCACTCATACACGCATGCACACACACACAAAACCACTGTGAATCACACTGGCTACCATAAGCATATTTTTTTCTCTCAGCCACACATAAAATTGCACTGGGGGAAAAAAAAAACATCTGCAACTACCAAAGACATCAACACTCGTCGTTCACTCATGGGACGAACCAATTCTGAGTCGCTGGAAACACGCATTTCCTGCTGCAGCAGCACGCAGCACATGTATGTCAAACAAGCAAGCCAACCCAATAATAACGAGGTACACGGATACTTCTAGTAGAAAGGCTCCCCCTGGCTGCATGAGAAAATATATTTTTATATATTATATATAAAACTAATCAACCAAAGGAGGGTGAAAATGTGTGTGTGTGTGTGTGTGTGTGTATGGGGGGGGGGGTTCTCCTCTCTCCAGTGTTTATACCAAAAAAAAAAAGTGATTCCATTGAGCAGTCTCCTTCTGGTTACACTCACCATGCACACTGAGGTAGGTAGCTTACTTCAGGACACACAAAGAGGACTTAAGTAAATTTGACAAGAATCAACAAATATTTACTTGAACCCACAAGCACTGCTTCGTATGCTTATATTTTCGCAATAAATAGGGGGCAAATATATTTACGATTATAATAGACTCACTGTATGTTTCCACTGTTCTATGGGCCCAAATTCCAACATTTTAATCTACTGATGGTGGTGAATGGCAGGACCGTTCTCATCAACAGGCGACACAAAATGTAAAAATCTGTGTCAGAAGGGGAACAAATCCGAGCGACAGCTAGTGAGTTACACAGAGAGTACAATGGGTCTACCGTTATCCCGCTAAGTTCACTGGCAGTGGTGAGGGCGTAGAGATGTCTGGGTACCTGCATTTTGAATGTTCCTTATTTGCACAGCAGTATTTTCTGATAGGGCTGAGGCATATGCAAGTGTTTTGGATGTCTGAATGCGGAAGGCGTGTGTGTCTGTCCTGTGCACGCGTGCAAGGGTACGAGGCTGAAGGACCTGACGGTTGCTCCTTCCAGTCCTGCTTTTGGTGTGGCAAGTCCCGTATGTTGCTTTCAGTCTGTGGCTCACAGTGGTCAGTATGCAGTGACCAGATCCTTGTCATAGCCATATCGGCCCTTTTTGGGAGGCGGACTGTCCTGGCTGTCATCAGTCTCATCACTGTCACCCAACCTGCCACCAGAGTCCTCTTCCTCAGAAGAAGTCTCCAAAGTGAGATCCACTACTGTCCCACCCCCAACTCCTGCTGACACCCCCAAGCCAACACCAGAGGTAGCAGACCCAGCCTTCCCACTCAAGCTGGTACTACTCGTATGTGCGGGGGAGTGGCCATTCGTTTCTGGAGAACCTGGAAAGGGGAGAGGAAATGAAATCCTAAAAATCCTACAACCGCAAAAACTGATTGTGTTGTTCTGTATTCAGAAATCCACAGAATACCTCATTATTTAATGCAATTGGCATGCAACTGCACAGCATGCAAAAGCATGACGATGTTAAAACACACGGCACACAAAGAGATTAATGTGCACCATACTTGTGCCACTTTGGAGTTAAAAACTGACAATACAGAGCAACAGCTTTTAAGCATCTACACATCAGAACTTTGCATCAGTATACATTCAGATATAACAGAAATACTACTTCCTGAAGATCAATAGGTAAATTACAGTAGTTATAGAAACCATACTTTAAAATATAAAAGATACTATATGCAGCAGCAGTTCAGGCTTATTATGAGTTTTTTTCTTGGTGTTGGAAGTGATGGATGCTTCAAATTTAATCTTGCATGTATGAGTCCTAATATAATGGCCATTTTCATAGAGACAGGAATCGGGTTTGGATGACTCTGTTAATATGTGACTGCAGCCGAACCGGCAGAAATCTTGGGCTATAGGTATTGCAGTCTCATATGAGATAAGGGGCACATTTCATTTTACACATCACTGCACATGTAACAAAACCATTATGATATGATATTTTTGAGAACATATTTGTACTGTTAAGATCACAAGCCCAAACAAATCTAAGGACAAACACTATAATCCTTTATGCAACTCTTACAAATATCCAATAGGGGGCACTCTGGTGTGCTACTACGCTCTTTCTCTTTCTCCTCGCTGATAGGCCTCCAGGAGCCGTCAGCCAAGTACTCAATCTCCTCCACATCCTCAGTTTCCTTCAAAATTTCAGACAGCAGTCTGGCGAAGGCAAAAGTGAGGGGCCTTTAGCATCATGCTAAACATTATTTAGTAGACATTAAAAAAAAAATCCAACCACAAGTTACTACCTGCAAACAAGGGTTCAGGTAAAACTGAACCCTGTGTACATAAGTCCTGCAGGACTAGTACTGACTAAAGAATTAGCAATAGGATGTTAGCATTCAGGTCAAAGCTGATGTACCCATCAATGGCGAGCAGGTCAAACGGGGCCGGTTTATCACACACAGGACAAGTCCAGGTAGGCTTCTTCTCATTCATCTGCAGGAAGAAGACTGCATCGAAGCACTGGAGGTGGGCACATGTAAGCACCCGGCAGGGCACACCCAAACGCATCTTCACCAACTGTGTAGCAAAGTGGGGGTGGGGGGTGGTTGTTGTTGAGAGAAACACTCATGGCACGGAGCAGTCAACTAGAAATACAGAACCTGCATACTGAGAGATACCACTGCAGTGTTATTATGATTAACCCAAGGCACACAGAGCAAGGACTGGTATGCCCAAGGTGGACACTCACCGGGCATATGAGTGATACTCGCAGTCCAGTAGTTGCAATCTCACTCTCTGGGTCAAAGCGTAGTTTTTCCTGAACTGAACAAAACCAGAAACCCAATATGATAAAAGTACAGTTTGAATTAAGCTAAACAAAACATTGACTAGGAACAACTTACATAAGCAAGAAACACTTTATACATCAACACAGGGCTGGGCGTTATGGCAAAATACTTTACCATGATAATTTTTTTCATATCAAACAATACCGACAATTATCACTGATATAATTCGAGCCTGTCACGAGTATTACATAAATTGCATGATTGCAATTATGTGAGCTGACCATGCTTATTTTGCATAAATCGTTAGAATCCTTTACATTCATATGTATAAAAATAGCTAGATGAAACAGAACAGTCATATTTCTATTTCCACTTTCTTATGTGTTATGTTTGACTAGCGCTCGTTTAATGACTTCATTGCATTGCATTTCTGAGCCGATCCGTACCATTGTAACTTAACACTTCACAGCATATTTTATGACAGTGCCTGATTTGTACCACTTCATTTCACAGCAATCTCACGACACACAACCCGATCCCATTAATTTCTGTTCACGACGTTAGGTTCATTTTATGGGTTGCTTATAAGTGATCTGTACTAGCCCAGAATGGGGTATTCAGCCAGGTATGCTGATTTCGGATTCTTTGTGTTCACTGTTTAATAATATTTCTGGATAGCACCTGCGTTTTTATGGGTCTCATTAAGTACTCCAGTCACAATGGGGTGACCGTATATGTCCCTGACAGCTGCCACAATTATGCTGCAGCAAAATCAGTAGATTATGCCAAACTTTGTATTTTAGTTTAGAGTGAACAAACTTTATAAATATACCAAAATACGATGCTACTGGACAGCAGCAATTTCAACCAATGAAAATATAAATTATTATTTCACATATGGATGTTTAGGGAATAGTGTTTACCCAAAAACTGGAAATGGACAACTGGAGTGAACACTTTAAAAGGAATGGAAGGAAGGAAACATTTTTTTCAGTCAGCAAAATCAATACCACCAGGGGCCTGATTTCATGCTTAGTCGGATAACTTTGGATTTAAAATACCCCATATTAAATGGATCTTATCTTTGTTTACTTATATTTAGCCCAGACTATCTTAATCCTGACAAGTTATCCAGCTTAGTTTGCAATAAAAGTGAACAATATGGTTTGCCGTAAAATAACTTGATGAATGGGGCAGTACAAGAAAATGCAATGTGGTGTACGTATGCTCGGAAATGCAATGTGGTGTACGTATGCTCGGAAATGCAATGTGGTGTACGTATGCTCAGAAATGCAACGTGGTGTACATATGCTCAGGAATGCAATGTGGTGTACGTATGCTCGAAAACGCTGCGCATGCGCAGATATGCAAGGTGCAAATTGAGTAGAAAATATGGATCGGGTAGTGACAACATCAACTGTTTGTCTCGAGGCGTTTTAACTTCTTGTTATGTCATATCTGCCCTGTACAATTTTTGTTCACAAAGCTTAATTAAACAGAAATGCAACTGCAAATTTATGTCACAATGTTCAGTGCTAATTAGTAGCTCTACTTCATCTGCATGATGATTAGGTATGATTAGGCTTACTCTGTTATAGTGTTATAAAATGAACAGAAAAAGACAGTGAAATCATTAATCGTAATTATTTGTATGACAGTTAATCAACAGGAAAAATTTCATGATCATGACAACCCTAGTCATTATTTCCTTACTTCAATGTTCCATTTTTTGCTTTAAATTCCCTTAGAATTGCCCATAAATAGATTCAGAACATGAAAAGGCGTCATATTTAATGGACTGCAAAATTCTCATTTTTATAAATAAATCATACAAAAATACATTTTTATTGTAGGGCAGTGTGTTTCCTTGCTGGGATTTTCTGCCTTGCTATTCGTTCCAGGAAATGGATTCAACTAGGGCTGAGAGATCTGCCGTACAAATTATATCAAAATATTTTATAGATTTTCACAATACTGATATTTATCACAGTATTCTACAATTCTTATGTAGAAAGCATTAAAAGGTGGTTTTCAGTTTTTCTGATTACGATGACCAAATTGTCATGACCTAATAGTTCTAGAGCAGTGACAGTATAATGACAAATTATGCCAACAACAGACTTATACCTTGATGGAATTTGTGTAAAGACTAGTGAATTATAACTATTAATTATGGAAGTAAACGATTACTTCAGCTATATCAAAATACTCATAACATTCAAACTGATGTTCATAATCACAACTATACTTTAATCGATAAATCACCCAACCCTACATCAACCTAAATACATTAAACCGCCCACTGATTCCACTTAACCGCGATAATTATAATTATCATTGACATCATAAAAGCACAGCACATACTGGTAATTGATCGATATGCATGAGCTGCTGGTTGGGGGGAACAGGGCGTGTACTCACTGCGCTCCCGGCAGCGGTCGGCACTCTCCACGGAGCACGTCTCCAACTGATTGAATAGCTCAGCTGCAGTGAAAACCCGAACAAGGTAGAGCGCCACACAGTACCTCTGCACACATGGGTCGGGGGGTTAGAGGATGCAGACATGTTATTGATACAGACCAGTAATCCTGAATCTCCCACAAACAGTCATACTACATAAAACCTGTCCAAAAGGTCTGAATGAAAACATTTTTCAAAAACTAAAAGGCATCATAGCTTGCCTCGACAGAGCGATCTGCGGTAAATGATGTCATGTCGTACCTTTCCAAAATTACCCCAGGTGACTGTGACGTGGTTGGTGACGGTGGACAGGTGTAGCCAAGGCGTGATGTTGACGGGGCGACATGGTCGCCGTGGCTCCACACCTGGCTTGTTGGAGGGGTAGTATCCCTGCAGGAAAGACCACGGTAACAAGGGCTTCGCCCGGAGCACACTGCCACACAAGCCAACAAAAACATTTCCTATAATTAAGCAAGCTACCTATCTGTCCAACTAATTGTTAAGTGGGAAAATTACAAACGCTCCCATAAATGTTACTTGAAGATAAATGTGTTAAGCCAAAGTGTTATTAATAACTGTGATGGGAGCCACTTTTCAATAAGACCACGCTTATAAAGAGTTCATGAATGGTTTATAATCAAATTACTAATTAGGTTGTACAACTTTGTAAATCATTAATAGACAATTATAAACAAACATTTTATTAATACGTTGGTAATTAATGAGCAGCAAAAGGGAGCCTTATTGTAAAGTGATACCAAGAAGAAAAAAAAATTATATATCCTTCAATCCAGCTACACATACTAGTTAGCCTAATTAGTTAGGAGCTAAACTAGGGATAAAACAAAACAAAAAAACTGCATATGTGGTTCACTGAAATAACCAAAACGAAGAAATAATGTTGAGGATTTATCAATTCAAAATAATAATGCTGGTTTAATGGTTTAATCTTCCCCACTTACTGGTACATGACAGTACGACTGATTCACTTTCACAGCTACGTTAGGTGGGTATTGGTCCTCCTGAACACCTATTGCATCTGTGTAACAGATTCTGAAACAAACATACAGACAAGCATAAAACCCTCAGGCATCTGACATATTATAACAATGTCAACTGATACGTTTAATGTCACTTATAGCAGTGCACAGAGATTGGCCATTTACACAGCACAGCACAGCTGTGGCCATTTACACAGCACAGCACAGCTGTGATCTCTGCTCTTCTCGGCACTTCAGGTCAGGAACCAAAATTCAAATTACTGTCAAACCTAACAGGTGATTGGCAAGCAGAAAATACACAACCAACTGAAAAATCATAGAAACTTAAAATTTAACAAGCTAATTTTCTGCAAAGATTCCAATTCTAAATACAAAAAAAAAAACTTTTAGATAATGTGACATTAAAGCTATTATTTAACTTCTTAAAAGTGAACTAACAAACTATATCACAAAGGACACCTGTCAAGTCGTAATGTCTTGCCCATTTACCTGAGCACCACCTGGACTGACTTCATTCCTGGTCGAAGTTCTCTGGAGAAACACAGGCAGACCAGTTAACAAGGGACTACATTTTTTTTTTTATTTACACCTATTTCACTGCCAGTCAAGCGCCTGATTTAGTTTTTTTTTTAGTGCCGAAATTAAGTACACATATCCGTGTATCAGTACATATGAATTTATTTTGCTTGTGACCTCACCTCAAGAAGGAAAACACGACATTTATTTGCGGCTTCTTAGGACCGAACATTCTACAAAAAAAATAACGAGTCCAGGGAATCACCTGCAGTTCCTTATCTGCTCCACTTGACTCTGGGTCAGCTCAAAGGAGCATGAACTGTCCTGTATTTTATCACTGTTCTGTATGACTGTGAGGCAGTTGGAGAAAGAATAAATGAAAAAAAGAATTAGTCTCAGATACATGACGGGGAGAAGATCTTTGCTGATGTTTAATCAAACGCTTAATATAATGCAGGACTGGAGGCAATCAAAGAATATTTTAAGGTAACATAACTATAATCACACATATAAATGAACACATGTACTTCTAATGATCTATTAAGTTCAGACACTGGGACAAAGGCAGTGTTTAGGCCATGGGTTGGCAACCCTGATCCTGGAGTGTCGGTATCTAGCAGGCTTTCTATCCTACCTGCTCTCTGA
The DNA here is from genome assembly GCA_026780845.1 of Petrocephalus sullivani. NCBI lineage: Eukaryota > Metazoa > Chordata > Actinopteri > Osteoglossiformes > Mormyridae > Petrocephalus > Petrocephalus sullivani. The sequence goes on from JAODKM010000042.1 coordinate 13,315,740, forward strand.
TGAACGCCTGATCTCAGGCAGACATTAACTCATCGGGTACTCATCAGGTCATAGAAAACCTGCTGGATAGCGGCACTCCAGGATCAGGGTTGGCTACCCCTGCAATACAGTACATGCAGACCTACGGGGTGGAGACATTAGGAAAGTGCCAGTGAAGCCATACCCAGCTCTGTGGGGGACATCAATGTTTCCAGGGTTTTATAGAAGGGCAGAGTGCACAGTTTGACCTCAGAAGCTGGACTGGGCGATGGCTTAGGCAAACCGTTGAGGTAGTCAGCAGTGTGCACACTGGAGGCAGATGGGGGGCCGTGTGTGGAATAGGCTACCGTGGAGTTGGCCATCCCTGGTCCCACCCCCATCTCGGGGCGCCGCTGTGTCGCCCAACCAGGTGCCTTGGGGAAGCGCGATTCGTACAGCTGCCGGATTTTCTTCAGCAGGTCCGGGCTGTAGTCGGTCTGCACTAGCCGCAGAGCACGGCCCACCAGGTCCTGCTTCAGCCCACTTTTACTGCGGCCCATGGAGGTGAGGAGGGTCTGTAGGTCTGACACCCGGAAACTCTTCACCATGTTCTATGGACCGAAGGCAGGGAACACAGGCCCGTTGGAAAAAAAGAGACCAAATTTACCAAAGGGCTTGGAACTGATTATATTCTGTCTTAAACAGTGTCTAACTAATGACAAGAGAAGAAATGGGCACAAAAAAAACAGTCGAAAACAGAAAAGCAACGGAATCATTTGAAAGATGCTTATTAAACAAGTTATATCATTATCTAGACACAGGTGTGATCCAAGTAGCTAGTAACACCAACAGGATCTTCGTAATTCTTAAAGCACAAAACACGCACTTCCATTACTGTTGTCATAACTAACTGTCCAGACAGACAGGCAACAGTACTCCGAGAACCGGCTTTCCCATCGGACCACTGGCAATCAACCAGGACAACACAAAGATACGACAGCTTATATTCGATAGGCACAACTGGGACCTTACGAGGTCATGCTGCTAAACAGGGCCATTTCATTAGCGTCGCTACTGCAGGGTGTCTCTATTTATGGTCTCATCACTCATTTTGTAGTTAGCTAGCTTTGCAACTAGCTAGCTGCACACAGTTGACAACACAAGGTGTATGCTTCCTGATACTTCTAGAAATAAGAGACGTGAACATGACAAGGCCCGCTCTCAGCTCATTAGCTGCAACGCCCGCCGCTACCACTCTGCGCTCCCCCAAGCCCTCTCCGGTACGCTCGGCGAGCGGAGCTCAACTTGCCATCGCCTCCACTAGCTCGGCCGCCATCTTCGCACAACAACCCCGCGAGAGGCAAAGCCGCAGGAGCGTTAGCACCCACCAATCAGGCACGGGGATGTCATGTGACGTGGCTGGGGTGCTCCAATCGGCGAGCGCCTACGTTGTACGACTGGCAGCACGCGCTGAAGAGGGGGCCGACGGGACTTAAAGGCGTACAGCTGCGTTACAACGCCAAAAACTACACGAGTCGTGCTTTCAGTAATTATTCCAGTATTTGTGAGTTTAATAATTGTCAATTAAGATGGCTACAGCCAGCCCGTTGCAAATGATACAGGAATGCTTAGGAATATTGTGCATATTTTCCCGAAAACGACATACGTGCAGAATCATAATAGACAACTGTATGTTTTACTCGTCCTGATTAATCCTCAGTTTAGATCGGGCTGTTTAAAAACATAGTTATCGGTTTTTGATCGGAGTCTTTTGGAATGGATACTTACCATTTCAGAAATATTAAGTAAAATGTTATTACTGTTAAACGGGCCGAAAATGGTAAATTATAGAGAGCGAAAAAAAATCTTAATATAGTTCATGTCAGAGGAGTGCAAACTAATCGAAATGACAAATTATAATCACGGTACAATTAAACGGTTAAAGAGGGCGGAAGAGCCGTGTAGAGAGAGGAGCCAAATTGAATAGGATTTGCGACAAATTAACCAGGAGACTTCCAGTAACCAATTCGCATCAAGTGGCGTATTTTTTCAAAACTACTATCAAAACAGAATCTCTAGAAGTACTAGCCGCAGTGTGCTATGTCACTAAAAAGACTCAAACACGATCTCGATCAGGGCTTCAACTGTCACGCAATGAGCGTGAGACACACGCATCTTCTCACGCTATACCTCCGATTTCTCACGCTAATAATCTATGGGCGCGTTCGACTTCATGCAGCCGCTTAGAGCACCCGGCCACGGTGAACTTCACCTGTACCGACATCGGCCCGCCCACCCCAAAATCTCACTCCAAGGTTTTTGGGAAAGTTGGCAGCCCTGCGACCTCCATTCAATAAGGCACACAAGCTCAAACCTCAAGATAGACAGACACACATCTGCCAATTCTTTTGAAGAAGTCACCTTCTTCAGACTGATGGTTTATTCCATATTAAATCAAATGTTCTGAGGGGGTACAGTTTCGAGCCCAATCAGGAGCTTCTGAAGATGATTACCATAGTTGGCATATGATTTAATACATTGTGCACATTGGGGGAAAAAAAACAAAAATTGTCCGTAGCCCCATCCAGTGGTTTGTCTATACCGTTACTAAACTTGTTACAGTTTTTATTGATATGTCACAGAAAATGTTGGTCATAGCTCAAAAGACAAACAAACATAAATATATAGACCTATGATAAAATATAAATAATATAAGTGATATTTTAAGACATGCACAAAGAAATACAAGTAGCCACCTAATTGGTGGGGAATGATTCTGCAAACTAGCATGCAAGTGGAATGTGTAATTAATGAATACACAACTAGTACTTATTTTATTTCGGTAAAAAAACGTACATGTAATAACTTTTCATCTTCATATATTTTGACAATACAGTTTAAAATGCTCAAAATATTATTGCTATACTCAATACAGATGGATATACTTAAGCGTCTTTGAGTCTTTATAAAAGCGCTATATAAATATGTTAAAAATATATTATTATTTATTATATTCACTGAAGCAAGTCACATACGTACATTTCTCAAAGGGTGAAGTAGAAGCTGTAATCCTTGAATTTAAAGCTGCAACAACTTTGGTACAACTATTGGCGCTTTTCCACTGCATAGTACGGCACAGCACGGTTCAGTACAGCTCACCTTGGTTTGGCTCAGTTCGGCTCGGT
>JAODKM010000042.1:13323128-13345994 GCA_026780845.1 Petrocephalus sullivani
CGCAAAAACGTCCCATTGGAATACATTGAATTCCACTTTTCCCATTGACTTCAATGCATTTTTGTGGAAGTTCTCCTGCTCAACCACTGTTAATGGCAGAGTTACAACCTGCGTTGATCAACCTCAGGCCTCACCATCTACCACCTAATGGCCAACATTGGGACCCGCACTCATCCTTTCTTTCTTTTATCATCCCTCGTTCTCTCCCATTGACTTCAATGCATTTCGGTCAAAGTCTTCCTACTGTGCCAGTGTTAATGCTATGGGTAAAAAACTCTATATATCTATCTACCAACCACATAGCACCACCTTAGGCTCACCTAGCAACTGCCTAGCCACACCATAGCGACACCCTAGCAACCACCTAGGAAAACCTTAGGAACCACTTTGAAATGCATGCCAACGACACACCAGGACACCGACTGCGCCAGGGTCAGCGATCGCAATAGGCCCATCTAAAAATTTCTCCAGGAATTTTTTCGTTTTTATTAAATCATGTTCCTTGTGTTTATCTTTAGTGTCACTGTTCCTGGCTAACCCCCATTTGTATCCATGTCCTGTATTCCATATCTTTCCTGTGTTCTTTGTAGCTCCTAGTCCCTACTCTTCAAATAATCGTTAGTCTACACATTGTTACTTGTCTATATAAATCCTTAGCTGCTCTCACTTTCCTTGTCAGCTTGTTGTTAGTTGTTTACTGTTGAAAGGCTTGTTCTGTGTAACTGTGTAACTACTCTGCCTTTCCTTATGCTTAGTTTAAGTCTTCATTAGTTCTCATGTTACTTTGCCTGCCTTTGTTTAGATCCCTCGTGGTCCTGTTTGTTTCTGGTTCTTTTGAATTCAGTTTACAATAAAGTTCCCCTTTTGTCTTATTAGTCATATCGTGGACCCTCCACAATGCCCAGATGTACCAGTAGGGTCATTTTACAATTCAGGTTTAAAATATTTTTTTTCTAGATTATACGAAGATATACAGTATATTCTTCGGAGATGAACGAACAGATGATTAAACCCAACTAAATTTGAAACAAAATCCAACTAAAACCAACTGTCAGTGCACTAACTGTTGGGTCTCAATGTTGTAGTATACGAGCGTACTATTTATATGAACGCAAGATACAACTTAATGTCAAAACTGTAACTATATACTATAACTATAACTAGACATGTTTATGTATGCTTCACTAAACACGGAAAAGAATATGTTGCAATCTCTTGCACACTTTTATTTGTACTGTACCTTATATATACCTTTTCACGAATCTTTCACTGATATCTAGCTGACACCTTTTGCTTACCATTTGCCCCCCCCCCTCCAATTCAGAGCATCTTTACATTTGATTTTTAACACATTAAAAACAAACAACTTGCTTAATAACCAAAGGAGAAAGCACACTCACAGTATTCAGTTACCTATATATATGCTATCTTTCTATGCAAAATATGTCTGCTAGGAGTCTTGGGAATGTTACTGTAATATCAAGATCTGCTATAAGACATAAACCAAACCATAAGAACGCAGTATTTTATGTTTAGCAAATTATCATTGGGATCTTACCATGTTTCCAGTGGAGAAAATGAAACTGAGACTCAGCACCAGCAGTAAACAGCTCAGTGCAAGCAGATCTGCAATGCTTTAATGCATTGATGAGGAAGCTGGGGATTCTAACTACTCGCTGAGCAAAAAAATAGCGTCACACAGGCGAACTGCATTTGAGCAATATGGAAATTCACTAGAACCTGTGGTCAGTGCTATTTTGAGGAAATTATTTGTAAGTACAGTATATCATAATGCTGTGAAATCTGCTTTCTATTTCAAGCCCATCGCTAATGATAGCAAAGATCACGACAGAAAAAGCCAATGCCATAGCCATCTCATCAGTAAGCTGTGCTCTATCTCACAACAGCCCATCACACTGGAAGTTCAAATGATCACTTTTAGGGCAGGTAGAACACATATGTTGTTTGGATGGTTATTTCTCTGTATAAGCCATTTTAATCGCAGAATGTCATATGTACTGTTAATTTCATTGGTGCTGCAGTAAAGTTCAGCAGAACTGAAACCTGGTTTGGGAGGAACGGTAGCCAAGGCCCACTGCCACAGCCTGACACTGTCAGTTCTTTCTTGAAGCCACATGATATTGTGGATGTCTTCGTTAATATGCCACTGAAAAATGTAGTCAGGGCCGGCCTGAGCTTTTATGGGGCCCTAAGCAGAATTTGATTTTGTATTTTGTTTTTTTAATCAAGATATCTTGACATTTCATGGGCTCTTGGGGGGCCCTGGTGGCGTGGGGGCTAGTGATGTGTCGGTCACAAACAAAACGGCTCTTAGAGCCGGTTCTTTGACGCGAACGATTGGAGCCGGCGCCTGCTTGGGAGCCAGAGCCCCTTTGATCTTTGTTCTGTTCAGGCTGCATGTGATTGGTCAGCTACATGATGTGTGGGGGCGAATTTTCTTTTTGCAGGGTGGTAGGGGAAGCCTCATTAATATTCATAAGAGAAGCCCCACCTGATTGGTCAATTCATTCATATTCACGACAGAAGTGGTACCTGACTGGCCAGTGAACCTGCTTCTATCGACATGTGCTTCCTGGTGTTTCTGTCTACCGCATTCATTGGCCAATCAGGTACTGCTTATCTCATGAATATTAATGAAATTACCCCTACCACCCTGCAAAAAGATAATTTGCGTGCGGGGGGTTACCGACACAGCACACACCACACATGCACAGAGAGATACGGGAGGGAGGGCGGAATCCCTCGGCAGATGCGATACTGGGATTCAGATCTCATCTTGAGGAGTCTATTTTCCTGTGCATTGTAGTAACATCAGTCCCCTCAGAGAGAATCTTCCCCAAAGCAGGGCAGATAATAACAGAGAGAAGATACAGGATCAACCCCTCCAAGCTCAGGCACTTGGTTTTTCTTGATGCCAGTCTTCACTAAGACTAGCTAAATCTGTTACCTGGATCCTGCTTTTTTTCTTTTTGTTTTACACATTTTCGTTCATATTTTGTTGTGTGATTCTCTAAGCTTCTCTGTGTTGTTTCACTGTAAATAGTTCAAAGTTTATAAATATTATACATACAATCAGAGATTGGATCTTTTTGTCAAACTGAGAAGGGTATTTGTTTTTGTGCTTTGAAATTTATTTTTTGTAGCACTCTATTCCATGTTGAGTTTAATAAGCCATATAAATAATAAGCATTTGCTTTGGGCCAGCGCTGAATCTAATCAATATTGTAAAAGTGTTGCAAGGGTCATTGTCTAATGCAGGGGGATACATTATACAGTGTACATGTAATTGTGTGATTTTTGAGTATTTATTTATTTATATCTATTCATCTATGTGCAATTTTTCTTAGCTTCAGGAAAAATCTCTCATCCCATAATACACTGCAGACCTTGACTGTGTGTCAGTAATCTAAAAAAGGAAAGCTGGGTAATGCTTTACTTGAGGGAGCACAAATAATGTAGTATTATGCTATTACTTATGTGTTAATTAACCACAAACTAAGTTTTAGTTACATATTGATCTCATGTTCACCCATCATTTACGAATCTCAAGCAGATATGATATCTGTTTAATCTACAGTGGGCTGCAACGAAAAGTTGTTCAAACCATGCTAAGTAAAAAAATGTGACTGCTGCTGTCAAATTAATTTCTTGGCAAAGCCACCAAATAGGATGTGAGGTCATATCTCAGCGATGCTTTGATATATCAAAACTGAATTTAGGAGATATACTCGGGATGCCATTTTGAGGAAGCTCAAAAAAAAATCGTTTGTTGACTACTAGGGTTAGGGTTAGAGTTAGAGCAGAACTATATTTCAACATATGCTCACTGTAAGCTAGGGAATGTACAGCAAGGCCTGTCTTTTTATAAAGCTACTCACGGTGATGGCTACTTGCCTTCAGGGCTCAAACATCTAGAGTAATCCAAGAAGAGGAATAGGGGGTAATAGGGAACAGACCTATACTACAAATTCATCTCCACACACGGATATTCTAGACACCAGGGTAGAGAAACTGTCAGAAAAATAGCAGGAAATCTTTGTCAGTCATATATTATGATATAACCAAAATCCAGATTCTTCTATTAGAGCTCTGGTCCAATAAAATGCTGGGTGTACCTGTCACCGTGGCAATAACAAGATCTAGTAGATTATGGACTATATTGATATACGGGTTATTTTGGAGGCAGACTATGGCTCAGCGGGTCAAGCCTCTGTGCCTGTGCTTGGAAGGTTGCCAGTTCAAGCCCAGCCTCAGCACATCTGTGGGCCCTTGAGCAAGGCCCTTGACCAACATCAAGGAACCTGAATCACATCCCGCGTGTGTGTGTTTATGTGCTCCTGGCTCTAGGTAAGCACTACTTTGAGTTACTCAATCACTACCAGCTATGACACTGAGCTATTGCTGCAAGTTAGCTGTGCTCTGGTCACAGGCAGTGCTGCAATACCCCTGCAATACTAATACTGTCATGTTCACTGGACAGACTGTTTTCCAAAGAGCTCCGAGACAACCACAGCAGTGCCTCCATAAATATCCCCAATGTTCCAGGCAGGAACCTCCTCTAACAGGGAGGGAAGCTGCTGACGGACACGAGACCCCAAGGCTTCATCTTCAGGTGGCTGCAGGGCAGGCTGTAACTGTCAGTACTCACACACACTTTACTGACCGCAGTTATGATACCCTAGTATTTACCCTACAGGATTGTTATACAATTTTCACACTAGTTACACTACCTCCTCAGTTATATCACTGCAACTTGCCTTCATTAGAATGAACTTGAGCTGTAGATTGAGTAACAAAATTGAAAAACTGAACCCGAACAGTGGGGAAACACAGGCATCAGATGCTGAATGGTAAGGCTCACACAAGGTGGATAATTTATACACCGCTTCAGTCACACGAGGATCGAATAGGGTTCATAGGCAAACACACACGCGACAATTGGGAAATACTAGTATTGACAATAAAAATAAAACAACACACTACAAGGGGCTAGTTACAATTTCCCAGCATGCTCCAGCACTATAATACATAATTATGTAAACATTTTATGATATTGGTTATTGTTTAGCCAGAGAGTTGCCAAAACCATGCAAATAGGTCCTGGAATACATACAAATTAAGCACTGAGTACCACTGTGTGACCACTGAGGGCATATTAAACATTTATTGAAGGCAGAGTGGATGTAAAACCAGTCTATAAAGTGTGGCATCTTGTGTCTCCACACACTGACTCTTTTAATGGGTTGAGAAGCAGCAGACAGAACACGCTCACTCTCACTTATATACTGTATATGTCTTAAGAAGGAGAGCAAGATGGGATATGCAAAAACTAAAGAATCCCTGTGAAACTGAACTCATACTTATGTAAGTGGCAACTTATATGATATTTAAATGTCTTACTGAGTTGATTATGCTTTGAGTAAATAAAGCAAGCAAAATACTATATATGTACTTGTGTTATTTGTGTGTTAATATACAGTATGGTTGTTCAACAAATAATCATTAGTTTCTAGGCTGCAGGGTTCCTAGTAATCGTAGTCATATTGCTTTGTTTCCAACAAATATAAATTACACCATTATGAGTCAGTGTTGTGGCAAGGCACTGGTGAGGGTCCACAAGGCAGCTAAGACAGAAGGGGAACTTTACTGTAAACTGAACTCAAAAGAACCAGGAACAAATGTGACCACATGGGGTCAAAACAAAGGGAGGGACGTAACATGAGAACTAATGAAGACTTAAACTAAACATATGGAAAGGCAGAGTAGTTACACAGCGCAAGATTTTCAGCAGTAGACAACTAACAACAAACATACTCAGACAACACATGCTACAGAGACAATCACTAACAAGGGAACTGACAACAGGCAATAGACAAGTAACAATATCTAGACCATGGACAGGTGTGGGTCATTAACGATTATTCAAACAGTATGGAGTAGGAGCCACAAATAACCAGTGTTGGGCATGTTACTTTAAGAAAGTAATTAGTTATAGTATACTTCTCCCAAAAAGTAACTGAGTTAGTAACTTAGTTACAGCATTATAAAAGTGTCCAGTTACCAGGGGGAGTAACTATTGCATTACATGTTTTTAATGCTCTAATATGTCAAAGAATATCCCCCGCCCCCAATGGAACTTTAAATTCAAATGTATTTTTAATAATGTATAATAAAACTGAATAAAAAATGTTTAACCAATGTAATGGATACATAATAGAATTAATTATTAACAGAAAACATTGTACACTAATCTACACTATTTTAATGTTGAGGTTGGACAATATGAGATTAGAATGGTTTACAACCGATGTGGACAAACACTCCGTTCCTGGGCATAATGTACATTTAACATATAAAATTTTGTCTTTTATCTCAGTGAGGGAAAAGTAACTTCTGTACTTCCAGATAAAAAAAAGTTACCTTTGAATTCTCTGGGAATGCCATTGCTGTGTGTGTCTCTTGGTCATCTGTGTGTGCGACTGTGTGTGTGTGTTTTTGTGTTTGTGTGTGAACACCAGTTTATTTTAATGCTGTTAAAATAAAGATACAGGACATAGATACAAACTGGGCATATGCAGAGTTAACCAGGAACAATGACACTAGTTAGTTAGGGATCTAACTAAAGTGCAGAAACACAAGGTGATTACACACAAGGTTTGCAAGAAACAGAATCCTGGAACATACACTAGTGGCCAAAATTGTGGAAACACTTCCAGTTTTTAGAGATTGCAGAATAATTGCATTCAACTGTTGCCCCAGTTACTTATTTATCATCCAATGTATGATTTAAAAAATATCCAAATTATAAAGTTCTGCAATTTCTAAAAATTGGAAGACTTTACAGAATTTTGGCCACTTGTAATAACCACAAAGTCCAATGTCATTGAGGCTGGCCTCTGACCAAGCTTGAAGTCACAATGACCGGAAATTAATGATTATCAGCCGCACGCTCAGCCAGTTCAGCTAAACAGTGGGCTGGGAAATAGAGAGAACTATGGGGACTGTGCCTGGGGAATGAACCTGAGAGAACACATGCAATAGGATGAGCAGTGACACCTACTGGACAAGTGGTTGCAAAAGTGCACTGGGTTTGTTTATCTCTGCTTTATACTGTATGTGTCTAAAGGATGATGTTAAGTCTAATTAAATTAATGCTCTTGAAAACAGACTTGTATTTCTAGGTCTTGGTCTCACTCCACCAAAGACTCAATCTCAACCCTTTAAGGTCTTGGTCTTCACTCGGACTCGATATAGGTGGCCTTGGGGTCAGAAAAGGCTTTCTACCGACATCTCTTCCAAAGAGCCTGCACTTATGATACCAACGTCTGATTGTGCTTCTTGAAACTTAAGACCTGAAATTCTTTCACAGTGGTTCTCTGGGACTTTCCTGTTTTTCTTTCTTTTTTGGTTATTGACTAGGGCGCCACATTGGACAGGTCCAGTTCTTTGCACTTTTAATAATTTACATTGGATAATTGTATTCATTGGTATTTTTAATCTTTTGTAGCCATTAGAGATTTATGAAGATCTACGACAATCTATTTCTTTTGATCTGTCTGCTTCTTTTGTGTTCTTTATAGTGCTGGATGACAAGGGGGTTTTGCATGCTACCTCATTTCTATGTCCTAGTGAAACAGGAAGTGATGTAATGCCACAAGTCAAAACTTATACTGTTTTTAGAAGAAATTGATACTTAATTAAATAACTATGGCTAGTTTCATTAGAACATATAACAAACTACAGTATTTTAACATCTTGGCATTTTGAGTTTATCTGTATGATGCTATTATTTATTTATTGTAATATTTTGAATGCATTTTCAGAGGTGCCAATAATTCTAGTTCCCGCTGTAATACAGTGGAAACCGCGTATAGTGATCCTGGTTATAGTCAACAATGGCTTATATGGATCAAAAAGCTTGGGACAGAATCCTTCCTGTACAAATACTGCATGCACAGAAAACATGATGGGAGAAAGGCATTTTCCCTGTGACAAATATAAGCTCATCGAAACATAACAAACTGCCAGAAACAAGCCAATAATTAGCAGCAATAAAACTATAAAAACTGTATTTTATGTGCAATACCAGTCTGTATTATAGCATATTTGAATTATGCACAGTTCTGTAATTTCATTTGTACAATAGTCTAATTTGAAAAGCATTTTAAACGGCTGTACTGTATGTTGAAAGAATCAATACAATTCAGTATAGCGACACTGTCCATTTTATTATTTTCTATTCATGTGATAAGTATACAAACGCTAATTTGATGGTAATGGAAAGGGAGGAGGGGGTTATAATGACCGTCCGCTTATAGCGACCCCCCCCCCCCCCGGGGGGGGGGGGGGCGGACGCGACCACTATAAGCGGTTTCCACTATAATTGGAAATTGCAGGTGATGAACAAAATTCACGCAATGCAATTTAAAGGCTGAAACGCCCCTTTAAGTGCAGTTATTGCTGGTATGAATTGTTAATTTGAAGATATATCAAAGTCACCTAAAACAGTGTATTTTAATTGTGGGCAGAACCACAGGAACAAGGGAACATACAAGCCCAAACACATAGAAAGAGCGATGCCCGCTATCCGTAAACGGGTGTTTTAGGGGAAATCTGCCCCCTTAAAATGTCCTTTATCCATCTTTCCAAATAAATTTATACTGATTAGTTTAAACAGTGCGTTGTCATTAGTACCATTAAACCAAATTCCCTAGTAAAGGCTTAAACCCTTTCTCATAAACCTCAAGTGACGCTCCTGTAGACCTACAGACGTCCTAGAAATCGACACATTTATTATATCTCTACGGACTACTTGGGGGGGGGGACAGGGGAACTGGCCATAACGACACCATACATTTCCCTCGTTTTCAAGGCGCAGCTGCATACGTGACATGAGAATAACTTCACCGAAAGCGAAACGACCGCCATTTTAAAGGCGCAATCCCGGACCAATCGGGCGAAAGGGGGGACGTCCCGGAAATGGATTGGATACAAGAACACGTCGGCATATGCAGTGATGCGCCGCATCACGGCGACGGAGCGGTATCAATGCGCCGGAGACACTGGAGTGACGCGGCTGGGGTTGGGGTCATCCTTAACTGGGAGTTTCGGTCATCCATCTTCCGAATGCGTGTCCAATGTAGGGTCATGGGGAGCCTGGGACTGGGACAGCGTAGCCCGGGACGCCAGCCCACCACAAATCACAAGTTAAAGACACCAGTTAGTTATCTGCACGTCTATATAATACGAGGGGACCTCAGAGCGGCCCGGCAACCGAAAAAAAGAATAAAAATCACGTTCGTAAAAGAGAAAAAAGATCTCGCCCAAGGGCAAACTCATAATTTATGGGTCTTATTATGGAAAACGATTACCCCTAAAACCCCTCCACGACGTATCTGAAAGCTTCGTATTTTGGATCGCCGGCTGAAAGCCCTTTTAAGTGGAATGCAGCGTTACAATGTGGCAGCGCGGACTATATGAGCGGTGGCCGGCGGAGGGATACGCGGCGAGCGAAGGGCCCGGAGCAGACGTTAAATATGTGTGTACGTAGGCAGTTCCGTGTGGAGCAGGTCGCAGTCTACGCCGGTCCGCGTCGCGCAGAGTGGCTGAGCCGAGAAGATGGTCGCAAAACAGAGAATTCGCATGGCTAACGAGAAGCACAGCAAAAACATCACTCAGAGGGGCAACGTGGCTAAGACTATGGTAAGTGGGTAGTTAGTAGCGTGCCGACTGGTCAAGCCGCGCAGCACGCCCACCGGAATCCCGTTTAAGCCTCGTAATCGGGACTGGTTTGGAGTGACTTCCAGGCCTGAAGGGGGTACCACTTCCCTACACGCGTTTCCTTCAGATGTTTCATAAATTGATTAGATGCTGTTTTTTTTCTAGTTGGTAAAATGTCTCATCGTGGTGTGGGTCACGTTATTTTGTGATGGCAGGACCCTAACCCCCCCCGTAAGTAGGCGGTAGGACATATGCGAGGAGCTGGACGTGCTGGGGGGCTGGTGATCCCCTGTCACTGTGACCTCGGTTCCTCCCTCGTTGTTAAAATGTAACTTTGTGTCGTGGCTGCAGAGGAATTCCCAGGATGAAAAGGTGTCGGTCGGACCCTGGTTATTGGCGCTGTTCATCTTTGTGGTCTGCGGTTCAGGTGAGTGCATTTGTCTCCGGGAAATTTTAAAATGCATTTTGCCAGAGTTTTCCGTTTCGTTCTTGGAAATCTGTTTCCACCGAGCCCTAACCGAATCAGTATGTGGACTGTCATCAGACATTTTAAGCGTCTTTTGATTTAGTACTGTTACCAAAAAAATAAGGAAATTGTAACATTTGCGCAGGAAGAACCATCCTTATGTTACAGGCCCTTAAAATTTGTACTATGCACAAACATTTTTTTTTCCTGGCACATGTATTGCGATAAGACCATCAGTAAACTGTGTGATAACAGCTGGGGTTTCTCACAACCTTGTAGGAACTAACCTGGTACAACGTGGTTTGGTTTGGGATCTATGTTCTGCAGTTGTAGCTAATCTGGTGACCTTCGGTTGCTGATTTATTAGCTTTGCTTTGGGTAACCCATTTTATCATGAAGCCTAAATGGTACAGGTGGTGCATTAACCTTCAGCTGGGTTCTCTGTGTGTAGCATAATAAGGATGCTTGGGCCTACGGGATTCTTGCTGTGTTTTTGGTAAAATTTGGAAAAAGACTGGCTGGGAAGTAGGATGTTAAAGTGGGAAGTTAAACCACTAAAGTTGTTATAAAACATCTTGATATGATGCAAACAGTGATTCCTGGTTTTGACGTGCGTGGCTTTCTCCCCCACAGCTATTTTCCAGATTATCCAGAGCATCCGGATGGGCATGTAATGTGAAGGCATCTCTGCCTTCAAGCTTCCTTGCTGTCCAGTGGAGTCCCAGCATTCCGTACTCAACCTTTTCCAACGGTTATGTCAACAGGCAAAGATGAAGAGCGACTGCCTAATGATGGTTGACCAGTTTTTTTTCTTTTAATTCTCAGGCTTTGTAACTAGCAGGTTTTTTCGAATTTGTGCCTTAAAAGAAACTATCGAAGCCAAACGGTTTCTACATTTTGCATTCCAGTCTGGGATTTTGGATCAAATACTGTGATGCTTTATTATTGCTGAATGGCTTTAAGCCATTCAGAAGCTGATGCTCTCCATTCCATTTGTAAGTCCTGTTTGTCTTCTATGCACATGATTCCAGCCTAATCACATGCAGTGTCCTCTATTTTAAGAGTTTGTTGTAGAGGTTTTGTTTTACTCCCCGTGTTCAGCTGCTCTTGTTTGTCCCCGACCAAATTCTGGCTGGACTGGAGGCCCATGATGGAAGTCTGGGACAAGCTTTGGGGAAAAGAAATAATTTCCTTCCACAACCTATATACGAAATGTACTATAATTGTGTGTCTTCAATATTTATGCTTCTTAATTCTGTGACAGTTGTCACCTTGTCATGTTTGTCCAGTTATCTGTATGTTGGGGGTGCGAAATGGTCTCAGGAGCCGATATGCTCATCTTCCGTCGTTTAACGATTCTGCAGTTTGTGGGGTGGGAGGTGCCATGCCAGCTTGAACGGGTGGGGGGGATTATTGGAAGACAAATGTCACGTACAAAATAAAGCCTGCATTTTCTGCCAAGTGAAACAAACATGCTGGAGGTGGTGTATGAAAAGAACAATGTCATGTTACTTATCGAATTAGTGAACTATGGATTACTGCCAAAAAACATGGATCAAATACATCAGCTATGTGGATGATTCACTTAATTTTAATATACTAAGTACTTGTACATGTGTCGTTGTCATTTCTGATCTCCTTACCATACACTGAGTAAGTTCGTACCTATTTTATCATTTCCATACATCGTTGTATTAATGTTTTGTTATGCCTGAGCTGTGGGAAGCCTGGAGTATCTACAAGGTTTGTCCCAGATGAGATGGACATCATTCTAATAGCAGAGATACCAATCTGAACCACATATTCTTACAACATGAGTAGTAACTGAGCTGAGGAGAGCTCCACCCCAACTTTGGAGTTGTACTGAAACCAAATGGGGCCGCTCATTGCAAGCTATTTTATTAAGGTTTCATTTAAAACATCGCAAAATGTCACTTTTTTTATGATACAGGTGACTGCTGTATGGTGCAGCTCTCCCACCATGAAATATGGGTTAAAATCACCACAAGACGGCAGCATGTCCTTCCACTGCAGGTTTCCGGAAGTGACTTGCCCGGCTCCGTGAGCCAGCTCACTTCCGGCGGATGTTTCCCTGCTGTACTTCCGGTGTCGCTGTTATGGCTGTTTAAAGAGCACCGACTCCTTAAAAAGACTGTCGCAATTCTGGCTTCGTTCCTCTCATCCGCACGATAGCAGGAGGCCGTTTGGGTTGGCTGGCCACCCCTGGACACTGGGCCTGTACGACGCTACGGTCTCAGGACAACCGGCTGTACATCCGTCACACGACACCGGGTTAGTTGGCTTTATTTTGAGTAAAGCTAGAAAACGAAAGGATCGCGGGGCATTTCGGCACTGTGTGTAGTGCTGTTTTATAGTGGCAGATCATGACTCCGGTGGGACTAGTCATTCATAACTGGTTCATTATCGGAGCTCCACGTATACTGTGCTGATCGGGGGGGGGGCGATCGCTGCGTGATGCCGCGTGAAAATCATCAGAAGGTCCAAACGAATGTTCTGGCTCTTCGCGGCGGGTGGTTGCGTAATTAGATGCCGTGTTAAGTCGCATGGACGCCACGAAGGTCGGTTAAACATGTGCCATAGTCAGAGGTCTGTGAGCGCCCCGTCTGCCATAGCTCCAGTGCCGGACGGCAGGGTAGGACAATTCCATCGAAGGGGGGCTGCCAACTGCTAGTCTGTAGGGAAGACTGTGCCGCCTGGGCTAACAAACAAAGGCTGACAAACTTGGAGAGTTGATCTAACACGTATAAGCGGTTTATTTTTAGGGCGCTTTGACAACTTGCTTTAGCTGCCGTTCTTTTGTAACCTTACACCGCACCCAGCCTTTCAGAGCAGCCCAGTAAATGCGCCTTAAATACCCTACTGCGCGTGCGCAAGCTGACAGCTGGAATGCCTGTGACGTCACACCTGGGCAGCGGTGACTCCAGTTCAAAGGACTTTTGGAAGGCACTAAAATGTTTACTCATTCGATAAGCGCGATCCTTCGTTTGATTCACTGCAATAAATACTTTTGTTGTTCCTATAACCGTTTGGTATCCCTTTATCGTTAAGCAGGGAGTTTAAAATAACCATGTACTGAGAGTTTTTAGACATACAATATACTTTTTTGATGAGTGCACTGCACAGCTCGGTTCTCTGCACATAATAATGTGCAATGTGAGACACAGATCATGTGACAGCACTTGATCAATGACCAGCACCACAGATTTGTAGAGCCACTTACGTGCTACTTGATTACTGTACCCAAAGTATCTGAGGAGTAGAAGATGGTCATTGACTGCCTGCAAATATTTCCAGCCACACATGGAGGCCCACGGTTCTGGCCGGCTGCTCCCCAGGAAGAGGCGCAAGGACGACTCAAATGGCGAGGCAGAGGAGGCTGGGCGGCCTTCGAAAGTCCCGCGGTGTGCCGTGGTAAGTGAGCATGACGCACAGAGCTGTGGATGCTGGCGAAACGCCAGTGCCGTCAACCACTATGACTGAGTCAGTTTCCTTTTCAGGGGCTTACAGACCCCGCCCCCTTTTCAGATGAGTTGCAGCTCAGTGAGTCTACACCATACCTCCGTGTCAGTATGGAAGAGGCCCGTAAAGGGACACCACGTGAGTCGCACGCTAGTGAGCTAGTGCCCTCTGCGCGGCATACCTCCGATTTCAGCAGTGTCCCGTGAACCACTGCCCGCCTCTCTGCCCGCAGCGGAGAGGCCGGTGCGTGTGTATGCCGACGGGATCTTTGACGTGTTCCACTCCGGCCATGCTCGTGCGCTGATGCAGGCCAAGGGGCTCTTCCCAAACACTTACCTCATCGTGGGAGGTCAGTATACTACCTGGTGCCATTTCCTTTCCTGCCTTTCACTGCCTAATTCCACTTAAATCCAATGTTTTAGCACTAGGATCTAACCTACAGCATCATAACCTTATTTGAGTTGCATTTACTGAGAAAGCAATGCACTTTCACTATATCACGATATGTCACTATATAGCGTGATTACACCGCCTTCGACTTTTTCGTAATGCTGTTCTCTCTCAGTATTAACTCGCAATGATCCCTACCGCACCCTGCAGTGTGCAGTGATGACCTGACGCACAAGTTCAAGGGTTTCACAGTCATGACTGAGGATGAGCGATACGATGCCGTCAGCCACTGTCGCTATGTGGATGAGGTCGTCCGCAACGCCCCATGGACGCTGACACCCGAGTTTCTTGCAGAACATCGGGTAGGAGTAATCCTTCTCTTTCTCAAAAAACACACACATTCAATCACCAAGCATGCCCGCATATGTTTACACAGATGCATAGATAAAGTAATTTAGGCTAGTGCTTCATTACAGCTGGCCATACATGTTTTTCTTTTCCTTTATAGATCGACTTTGTGGCCCATGATGACATCCCATACTCCTCGGCAGGAAGTGACGACGTTTACAAGCACATTAAGGAAGCTGGTTGGTGTCACAGCTACTGGGAGCACAGGTCTAATGACTGCGTGATGCTGAGAGAGAACCTTGCTCATTGGTTGTGGTCTTTTGTCGGTCAGGCATGTTCGCGCCAACACAGAGGACGGAGGGCATCTCCACCTCTGACATCATCACGCGCATCGTCCGCAACTATGACGTGTACGTGCGCCGCAATCTACAGCGCGGGTACACTGCCAAGGAGCTCAACGTCAGCTTCATCAACGTGAGTCCAGCCCGGTGGGAGGGCGCTTGTGGGGAAACCCTGCTGTTTTGGCCCATGAGCTGAAATAAGCATCCCTTCCCCACCCTGTCTTTTCAGGAGAAGAAGTACCACCTGCAGGAACGGGTGGACAAAGTGAAGCGCAAAGTGCGTGACGTAGAGGAGAAGTCCAAAGAGTTTGTGCAGAAGGTGGAGGAGAAGAGCATTGACCTCATCCAGAAGTGGGAGGAAAAGTCCAGGGAATTCATTGGCAACTTCCTGCAGATGTTTGGCCCAGAGGGGGCGTTGGTGAGTTGGTAGCTGATGCATCCACAGCCAGAAGTGGATGGTTCAGGTCCAGGCCAGTAAGCCCAGACCAAGTTTGTCTATTTATTTATTTATTTATTTAATTTTATTTTTATTTATTCTTTTAAAATAAGTTTGTTTCATCTGCGTGAACTAGCAAAGTGAGTCTCAACCCGGCCCTCGGGGACCCCCCAGACAGTCCATGTTTTTGCTTGCTACTAGGTCCTGGGTGGGAGCAAAAATGTGGACTGACCGACAGTGAGCATGGACTGTCTGGGGCAGGGGGGTCCTGGGGACCGGGTGGGGAAACACCACCGTAATATTAGACATCCAGAAGTGCATGTACCATAATCTGTGTTGCTTTTTGATTATTTTTCTTGCATTTGATTACAAACTGTATTAATGAGTCGACCAAGTGCAGTCACAAGAGAGAGACTACTAATTTACAGATTAGCCTTTAGCGTTTCCAGTATCTATCTTTTCTACTAGTATGTTAATGAGCTCAGTAAACTGTCTGCTAATATCCCTGCTTTAGGGAATTTAGAGTTCTTGGTCTAAGAGCTGTCAGAGCAGGTTAGAAGTTGCGTAACTGTGAGCGGGAGCAGGGCCGCAGGGCCTGTGCCGATGCTGTGGCAGTACCTCTGCACGCTCGGGCTGACTTCGCTAACTGCCCCCCCTGCAGAAGCACATGCTGAAGGAGGGCCGGGGACGCATGCTGCAGGCCATCAGCCCACGGCAGAGCCCCAGCAGCAGCCCGGCCCGCGAGCGCTCCCCTTCCCCCACCTTCCACCTCCCCTTCTTCAGCAGGACGTCCCCTCTCCACGGCGCCACGAGCGCCGACCCCATCAGCGAGGATGAGGAGGAGGATGAAGAGTAGGACCTTTATGGCATGCGCCTTGCTGGGACTCTCCTGTTCCCTGTGCTTCTGCCTGGTCGAGCGAGCCGGAGCAGCGTTCACCATCTTTAGGGAGAGCCGCGTAACCTTGCCAGCTGAAGCCATAGCGCTTTCAATGATAACGGAACAAGAGAAACCGGTCTTTGTATGAGTCTGCACAACGGGACCGTCTCACGGCCCCACGGGCACGTGGAGGGACTATGCCATTTCTCCGAAGCTGGCGGACGGTGTGTGTTATCGTTGGTAAAACTTTATTTTTAAAGTCATCTTTTAAACGTATTAACCACTTAAATCACGAGCCGCCATTTACGGGGTTGAGGGTAAGGGCAGAGCAGCCCCCTGTACTCAAACCCTCACCTGCTCCACAATTCCCCCACTTCTAAGAACTAAGCACTGCTCTGTAGTTATGGTTCGTTTGATAACGTATCTTTTGGGATCCTCTTTTTGTCGTTCGGGCCCCTGCTTGCTTGTCTTTTCTTGCCTCCTTTGTTGTTCACTGTTCCACAAGAGGGTGGGGCTTTATCTAATTCCAAATCAGGATACCGGTGCAGCCTTTTAAATTGTCCATTACTTTTCAGAGGGAAAGATCTTTAGGGCAAACATTTTAACCTGCAAGCAATCACAGGAGAAATGCAATAGTTATATAGAAACTGGGCAGTTGAATCTGATTTGGGTGATTTTCTTGCTCCTCCTCAATGCTGATTTCTGATCACTCTGAACTTAACCGTGAAAAAGCACATTTTTAGTCCAACCCCCGTATCACTTTTCACAAAGACAGGATTACTCAAAAGTACCTGTCATACTGTTAATCATGTGACCTGTGCCTCCAGCCATCTAATTTCTGAGCTGCGGTACACAGCTCACCTGCCTTTCCAAAGTTAGACTATATATTTAACTCCACTTCTCTGTATAATAACGGCCAGTAATGCGACTGCCCGATTACTGCCAGATGGCTGAATCCCTCGTCGCTCACGCCCTGCACCTGGAGAGGGCAGCCCTCTGCAGCCCTACCTGACAGAGCAGTACTACATTTCCCATTTCCCCGAGGCACCTGGTTATGGGAAAGCTTGTGTCTGTGCCCCTTATGCATGTCTAAGGTTTATTTGCTTTTTCTGGCGAGAAGGCTCTGTATAATTGTCATTGATTCATCGGTTCTGTGGGCCTGTCCTGTGTCCTGAGTTAATATAATAAATTGACATTTTAAAATATGCAATTCCTGTATTCATATTGGGCTGTTGGAGCCTTAAAACAGAAGGAGACAAAAACTCTGTTGTTTGAATGCCATGTCGTGGTCCCTGGCCCCTCCAATATTAGGTGGCTTTCCTACACGAAGCATTATCTGATTCTCAGTTAAATCCGTCTGTCCAGTTGCTCTGAATTTGGAAATCCTCAAACGGCAGCTCTAATGGGTAACGGAGAACCCCAAAGCTGCAGAAATGGGGCCAGATACAAGTTGTGTGACGTGGAGCTTCCCAAGCACCGTCCACAGCAAACCTGGGGCATACTTCCAGACTCGGGTGGTTTTATGATCGGTAGTCGAAGCCACATTTCCATCCTGACGCGCTCCTTATCTGGCTGCGCACCGGCACTGCTGACAAATGAGAACTCGAGCTAGTTCCGGGCCGTACTGAATTCTGATTCTAATGAATAATACTGAAGGTACGGACAGAAGATGCTGTGTAGTTATTGATTCCCAACAACCATTTATTAAGTGATGAGGATGAATTTGCTGCTGCAGACTGTCTACAGGGAGACTTACTATCAGCTATTCTCATAACACCCCCAGTCTTCTGTCGCTAACCGCATGGTGTTTTCAGCAAGCCTGCAGCAAGCCACCAGGATTATTCACACACGTCATCCACCAGTAAATGAGCAGCAGGACACAGAGCCTAAACTACTTTTAGAGGAGAGACAGATACTACATTAACATCTTGGAAGATAATACTGAAAATGGCTAAAATGAAACCTTCCATGGGGGCTATAGTGTTAGCCAGGCGCACCTAGTCACTTAATCCAGCGTTGGTTATGCATCGGAGTTTAGAAGTAAGACGTGGCCCCTGACAGAAGGAGTGGTCTGCTTAGCAGCGGGTCTCGTAGATGCCGCTACGCCCGATGTAACGGACCCATTTGATGACATCATGGTCGCTGTAGTTCAGCTTGGGTTCAAACACCTTTAGGTAGCGCACCTTGAGTCCAGACGGCGCGAAGGGCACCTACGAGGAGAGGGTAATCACGAAATCAGCCAAATGCTAACGAATGCCGAGAAGAGCGACTGCATAGAAGTAGGGGTACCGCTGCACTGACCTCAAAGTTCATCGAGATGGGGGGGCGGGCCCATTTCTTCTTGTCATTAGTGGGTAGTAGTTCAATCTCAGCACTGATCTGGGACTCCTTCATCCCTGCCATGCGCTTGATCCTGGGAACGGTTCGACATTTTTTACCCATGCTATTTATTTTTTTATTTTTTTTTAATCTGGTGAACAACATGCTTTAAATCAGTGTTTCCCCAACCAGGTTCTCAGAGACAGTCCATATTTTTGCTCCCCCACAGCTCCCAAGATGAGCAAATACGTGGACTGACCCTGACATAAGTGTAAAAATAAAAGACGTGCCGCTCACTTCCACACGATGGCGTTCTCGCTGGCCTTGTACTTGGCTTTGCCCTTCATGCAGATCACCTGCACCCCGCTGGTGTTGAGGGGGGTGGGGATGCGCACCTGAAGACAAAAGGCACAGACATGCAAGTCTGACCAGTTTTCCATTATATGGATATTTTCAATTTTTTGCTCATGTGTTCAGTCTCCTTTGAATTTTCAGACAAGAATCCATGGCTGTGAATTTTCACTCCACACCCCGTTCCAGATGCAGAATTCTTCTGCATGAGAAACAGAAATGGTTCTTGCTCACCTCAATCTTCTGCGCCAGAAGAGAAGGCTTGAAATTGGATTTGATGACAACCTTCACCTCCAGCTTGGTGCGGCCGACCTCTCTGACCAGAGGAATGACCCGGAAGGGCAGGATAATGTCTTTAGTAGTTCGGTACCTAGAAGATGACCAATCCAAGCAGCACATGGTCAACACTCAAGCAACAGCTCACCCCACTTACAGCGAAGAAACTAGCCCGCTCTACTGACCACATTCAGGAAAGCCAAAACATTAGCAATTTAAGTTTCCTACTCTGAACCCAATGTCAACATTATAGTCACACAGTTCAGAGTCATGGTGGAGGGTCACACCTCATGAGCTCATACTCCCCGTCAGGAGGGATAAAGCTGATGCTTCTCTCCGAGTCGAACTTGCTGAGCCGCACACACTGGTGGAAGGTGCAGTCGTCGATGGCAATGGATTGCTTCCCACTGCTGGGGAAGAGAAGATACTGAGGCTCAGTACAAACAGAACCACCATGGAGGGCTACATGCACCATAAGATATCCAGCCGCATACTTCACCACTCCGCTCCGCCAAAGCACATGCGAGTACAGGGGAGTTACACCAGTGTAAAGGGGAGTTACACCAGTGTTCAGGGGAGTTACACCAGTGTAAAGGGGAGTTACACCAGCACACAGACACAGAGAGGACCGGGTGAAGTAGCCTACCTTCCCCCCAACTCACTGGAGGTGGAGCACAGAGTGGGAGAACAAGGAAGAAAACAGGAACTTAGAAACTAACCCATTTCGCAACAGTTAACATTTTGCCAGCACCAAGAACATTACCGTTCGCATGACCTTTAGGCTAAACGCTGTGACGGAAAGGCAGCTCGCACCCCCGCTTTACAAGCCACACCATCCACACTGCCCCCACCTCTTGCCCGCATCGTCCGCTGCGCCGCCCTTGCCCTGCTTGTCGATGACGATCTTGTCATTCATGCCAAACTTACATTCTGGCATTCCGCTCAGGTAGCTCTTCATCACCACCCGGCCTGACACATGAGCGCTCAGAACCTGGCCTGGGGGAGGACAGCACAAGCCTGGTCAGTTGCAAATAAAAGATGACTCTGCTGAAATGCCAACTCCGGCCATTAGGGGCAGTCAATATACCTTGTGGGGACATGAGCAGGTTGACGCTCTCCAGCACATCCAGAAAGAGCTCGTTTCTCCGGTACTTTATTCCCTCACGGCGCCAACCAATCTGTCCCGTGACCTGGCTGGTGATCTGAGACTGCTCCTCCTTGGTCTGAAGGGAGAAAAGTTTACCTTTCCTGTCAATGTAACCTCCAGCAAAATCACATTACCAAAACTCATGCATATGTGACTGACCTGATGCTGGAGGTGAGATGTTCCACAGCCAGCAGGTTCCAACAAAGTAGACAGAAGAATGTTAGAGAATACCATTTTCTCCAACACGCACACACGTTTGTCTTAGTAAGGAGCGTCCATTCATTTCTATGGGGAAAAACCCTAATCCCAACAACTTTAATCCCCTACCCAGACCTAACATTAACCATACAGTAAGTAACTGAATAAAATACAAGACTTATTTTTACTTTGATTGCATTCACTGACATTTATAAAATGAAGGATGAAGTAGTAAGGACCTCACTAGTTTTTTTTCAGGATTTGCTATACTTGTGAGGTCCTTTTGTCTTCACAAATATAGCAATATCTGTGTGTGTACACACACACGGTCATTAAACACCCATGTAAACTCCTAGTTAGGCTTGGACAAAGTAAGGAGCCTCCCCTGCAACCTCTGACACATTAACATGCATTAACAGTGGAGCGGCAGGTAAGAAATGCAAGGGTCCCCCAATGAATTTCGGACGGCCTCACCTGGCTCTTGATGCCCTGCTGGGTAATGAAGGTTTTCAGAGCTCCGGTCTCAGAGTTCTGTGGGTAGCCGAAGTCCAGGATCTCTACAGGCAAACGAATAAAAACGCAACAGCGTTAAAATTACCGGTATGTTTAATTTGGGAGACACGAGATGAGTAGAGTCTTAATGCTCCACTGGCAGCCACAATGCATGCTGGATTTTGCATTACCTCTCCGGGAGCAATTAGTTTACAATAGGTGCAAATATAGCTTAGATGCTATCCTAATAAAATAGTAGCTGAAATAAGTTTACAGCTTTGCTTACAACAATGCTTTGGGATACAAGTAGTATAGTCGTTAAATATGTAAACTGGCAACCGCATGACTGTCAGTTCAAACACCAAGAAGCTGTATAAATGTACCAGGGATTGATTAGGCATTAGCCATGCCGTAAAATACAGCAGGGGGAAAATTGGAAGACCCAGCCCCTCAGTGGCAAGCGCCAAGGACGACGCCTACCATCCAGCAGCTCATAGATCAGCACAAAGTTGTTCTTGATGTTCTCCTCGCTGATCTTGCCGAAGTAAGCAGCCATCACGTCGCACATCTTGTACAGGAACTCGAAGACCATGGCAGCATTGACATTCTGCTTGGTAACAGCTGCCAGCCAGATGTTGGAGCGCTTGACGTGGAAGAAGCTGGTGCGGGCGATGTTGGTGACGGGCGAGCGCACCTGCTGCCGGGCGTGGATCACGTTCACGCGGAACGCGTCCACTGCGTTGCGCCTGGGAGAGGAGGAGAACAGGCTTGCTGACCTTCACTCGAGCACGAGTGAAGCATTGAAGCACGCAAACTTTAGACGCCCAAACAGGACCCCAGACTCACCCTATGTCATCACGGTACACGCGGGAGATTAGCACCTCTCCCTTGTGGTTGTAGATGAACAGTCCTCCGATCATTGTGAGTCTCAATCCTATGTAGCCATACTGAACTCCAGCTCTGGGGTGGGGGGTGGGAGACAAGGCTCATCAAGAAATGGTGCATTCAAAGAAGTGGCAAAGGGATGCTGCTCCCAAAGCTACAGACGTGACACAGCTGGAGCCTCTTAGGCTGGCATGGTTCGCCAAGATGGGGGAAGTAACGTAATGTCTTCCAAGTTACAGATATCCAAGGACGGACGCGGAACTCCAGGGAGCCAGATACCCTAACAGCAGGGCTAGCTGGCCCTGGAAGCGGCCATTAAAGGCCGGTGACACCAAATCTTATAATAATACCTGCAGCCAGCCAGCAGTCTTTCGTCCCGTCGCCATCACACGGCTTATTACGCAACCATTGCAGAGCCATATTATGGCATAACCAGGGTTGTTAAACAGGGCAGCAGCACAAACGTGCAATGTGTGACTATCGATGACAGCAGAAAGATAAAGTCGGTAAGCGCGGACCACATAAGCAAGTGAAACTAATTTCCAAGGAAAACATAGAAGCTTTTATCCTCCAAAAACTCATCCGAGACCATGACGAATTGGGAGACGGGAAGAGCTTAGTGCGGCGCTTTGCTCGAGACCCCAGTCACGCGTGCCGTGAAGCGGAGCATTTAACTAGTTTTCCAGCGTTAACCCACTGGGGCAGTGGGACCGTAACGTCCGTAACCAGGTCATAACCCAAACCCCGCGAGACACCCGTGCTGCTTAAAATGCCTCTCTTTACACTGACCTTAATTTAGCAGCTGAGCGGAGCTTCTTTTAGACGTGATAAGCAAACTTACCGTGTTGCTCGCCTCTGCACAGGTAACCTTCGCTGCCGCGTCTAGCTGGTTACCCGCTAACATTCATTCAAGATGTCTGCAGCCTCTCCTCGGAAGGCCGTCAGCTGACTGGCGTCATGACGTCACGACGCAGTGACGCGCGGCGCACAGACGTTCGCGAGGAACGGTCAGCAAGGAGTTAATCTTGGTTGTTCAATTTTTTTTTTTCCACAAAATAAAACTTGAAATTAATAAGAGGAATAAAGAGTAAACTAGTGCGTTTTCTTGGCAGGATACCA